>JAOUQT010020088.1:0-11824 GCA_025769995.1 Xyliphius kryptos
AACTGGGTCACCTGTAAGTTTCCTGAAACACAGCGCAAATCAAAGAGTGGGGCAACCTGGAAGTCATGTTTATGAGTCCTAAGAGGTTTAGATAGGGGCCATTTTAAGCAGCTAATTCACCTTGAATCCATGTTTTTGGACTGTGGGAGGAACCTGGAGAAAATCCACAAGGACATGGAAATGGAGAAATTTCACCCAGATTGGGATTCGAACCTGGATCCCCACCACCAGCCGCCCCCTACCTTTTAGGCTTTAAACTACACTTCAATGGCCCAAAGTATGTAGATTTCCCCTAGATTTCTCCTGGGTATATCTGCCAAGCGCCCAGAATGTTCTCCCTCCACCCGCCACCCCCCGGGGCCTGGGAGAGGATTAAGCTGAAGATGATGAGACGAGTTTGTCCGGATGCCAGTGTGGTCGCTTACACGCTAACCAACCTTGGAGGTTTAAAACCTCAGTTAGAGTACCGTTGGGTGTTTTATAGCTCGTTAGCGCGTCCCGTTCCTCCTACAAAAGAACTGGGATCATCAAAGGTCAGGGAGGAAGTGAGGAGCAGTGATTGAAGGTTCATTCTGGTGAAGCTGTTCCTGGAACAGTGGAAACGACGGTAATGAATCAGGGGAAGCGCTGCTGGGGGGACCTTCTAACATCCTGGTGGTGTGGGAGGGCGGGGGGGAGGGGATAATAATCTCCTTCACCATCCAAACCACCTGGAGTTTAACTCCAGATCACCCCCCCGGGGTGGATGAGCGTCCGACTCGGGGCTCTTGAATTTTTTTTTTTTTTTTTCCCAAAACGGACAACGTTCTTAACTAATGAAAAGCTCTTTGCTCCGTGCATCTAATCGCTCACAGCTGCGTCCAGGCCTCTCACGCGTTACAGTGAGACAGGAATGTGTTTTTCCTTCACCTCTCTGCATTCAGCGCCGTGTTTACTCTGTTAAACATGCAACATGCTGCACCTGAGGATTAATAGTTCATAAAACGCCGAAAAAAAGGGGATTAATCCTAACCAGAAACGTACATCTGCACTCTTATCAGGCTCCGCCCTCGACCACAATGATCATAACAAGAAACAGAGGTTCGTGAACAAGGAGACAGGTGGATACAAAAATAAATAAAATAAAAAGAACCCAAAAAGGAAAGATATTATGAAACATTTTCAATGGATTCCTATAGGAGAAAATGCATAGAAAAAGGGGAATGGCCTGAAATCCATACACCATATGGCCTCAAAAAGCACAAGTAGCCCAAGTGGCTATGGGGGGTACAATGACGCTGCCAAATTTTAACATCGCAGGTTAAGAGATGCATCTACAGAATTTGTGCGGGAAGAAAAATAAGACGAAATGCATTTCGTCTGCGGTTATTGCTCCCGGTGGGTCAAGAGTGGGAGAAAATAATATTGCTGACAATTCAACACAATGGGCAACACTTTAAACACATCCTTCAGTGGGTTTCTGTCGTTGCTCCAGGTCACAAACGTGTCAATAACTCCCTAATGAATCAAGCTACGTTAAAAATGAGCATGCCATCGTTTTTCTAGTGCAATTCTCTATGGGTTTGATAGGTCACATGACCCCCTTTCTCATTGAAAAAAATCAAGTTGAATCCAAAATGGCGGCTTTGCAGATGGCCGACATGCGCATATCAGTGACCACTTCCATTTTATCATGGTGTATCCATACTTTTGGCCCACCCTGTATATTAAATAACGTGTTCTCGCTTTCGTTCAATTGTTTGTTCGCTATCGCCGTCGAACGCAACACGTCGGATGGATTAAGGTCTTGGCGAGTACGTACAGAGCTGAAACTCGGCTCAGTCATTCCTTATGGTGTCCTTGGAAAACCTACTGATAAATTCCCGTAAGGAAACTCCAACGCCATCATTCAGTCAAAAGCAACCGCCTTTCAACTTTCAGGTTGTTATCAAGTTCTCCACCGTAGCGCTACACGGCTATTCCGCTAGTGTGATATATTTCTTTAGCGATGTTGATCATGGCTTCATAGCGCCGCACCTTGCCGCGGTCAGTCGGCTCGGGGGTTCCCGTCATTCATTCCACCTGTGGATGCACCCGAATCCAGTTAGCATTCCCGTTGCTAAGTGTTTATAAGCTCTTAGCTCTACGGTGTCATTGCTGGGACACTGCTGTTATGATCTAAAAAGGGGCGGGGCCATGTGTCTAGTCCTTCTGGCAATTGTCCGCGCAGTGCTACCGTATGTGAACCCAAAGGTCCAGAGTCATGCCAGCTTTCCCGCACCAGAAAGGACAGCGGCTCCCTCTAGTGTCTCAGCATCGATGCTGCGGCTGAAGAATGCTGCCCTTTGCTTTCTGCCCCACATTACGTTAAGTAGACCTAACGATGGCCAGTCGATGGTTAATTACAAAGTAGATTAGCTATCACAGCCCTATGTTCAAACTTACTTCTGGTCAACAAGATTTCAAGAATCAGGGAGGTGCCCCAGTCCAGCCTCCCACCCATCAGACATCACCGATGGCATCTGTGGAGCCCAGTCAGGGGGAGGCCCCGCTTAATACAGCAGTGTGAATTTAACACAACCCCCCTTCCACACCACCCCGCCCTCCACGTTCAGGGTGATCCACGAAAACAGAGATGGTTCCAAGTTTTAGGAACTCTACAGGAACATGATGAGCCCGTGTTTGCCGTTTGGGTGAAGCTGTGCGAAAAGAATAAACGAGGCTCGCTCCGACTGTCTCCAGGACATTACAACACCGAAACTCGCCGGCATCCCTCCAAACTCCCTGGCCTTCAGAGCCTCGTCACGATTCCACGGCGTGCGCGTGCCAGACGACACTCTGAGCCGTGGCATCCCATGCAAGGACGAGAAATTTGGAAATATCAGTGGAATCGCTCTGTAACACAAACATGGCAGCGCATTAACCCGGCCAGGGCCAAGCGTGAGTCATGGCACGGCCCGAACCCCGCGCAGGAAACGCTATGGAACCCAGCCCTGGTTCTCCGAAGAACCGTCAGGGTGTGGGCGCCTTCTGCTGCACTGTGGACGACGGGTGCGTCTCGTTATTCTAACGTCGCGTTGATTCCACGCCAACACCAGCGTTTGTGAATCTACAAAAACTTGGGAGCCACGGCGTTCATCTGTTGGGAATCATTAAGTGCCCCGCCTTCGGGTTCCATCATTCCTATTTCCCAGCTCCACTGATCATATAGATGGACTTTGTAGTTCTACATTGACATTCCATCTGTAGACCATCTGTTTCTCTTCCCTTCATTAAGGTGGTGGATGGTTGTCAGTACTGCACTGACGTGGTGGACAGCCACCTTATTGCTCCACCTTGTGGATGTAATTGTAGAACTACAAAGTCAATCTATATGTCAAGTGGCGATGATCTATTAAAGGGATAAGGAACGAGAGGGCTGCGTTATTGTAAATAAATCACGGCAAAGGGGTGTTCTTAGGCACAACGCAAAGCGAAGCACAGTTACACATTCATCTCGTGATTTATTCCCAATAATACACAACCTCGAGTGCCGTATTGCTTCTTTAAAATGTGTACAAACCCACCGTAATACAAGGTTTGAGTCATAAATACGTTTATTTAAAGCAAATTTGTTAATAATCGGGTCTTCGGTGACGTGATCTAGTCCGTTTCTTGAAGGAAATGCTGATTGCTGAGTAACAGAATACTGGTTTCTGTAACAATCTGCCATCTAGTGACCAAATTTCAGAATGCAGTTTGTTACATAGGGAAAATAACGTATTGTATGTCACGCACCGATACGAATGGGAAGCTCTCAGAGGTGTGTGTTATTGTCAGTGATGTCACGGCTGGACAAACAGCTCAGCCAATCAGATTTAAGGAGCGGGACTACTCGGTTTATAATGGAGAATTAGTGTAGAAATCCGGAGGTGGACGTAATAACGAATCCTGAATGTGTTCGTCCACATGGACACATGTTGGAACAGCTGGAGAGAACCTTTACATTATAGACTCTCGTCTGCTTTTCTTGGCAGCCGGAACCTTTACATCGGTCAGAACAAATATATACTGTCACTGGGATAGGACATGATAAATAAACCTCTGAGCTCAGGCGCCTGGTGGGCCACAGGTGGGACTTTCCGTTTTACACCACGGGTTTTGTTTTATTTGAACCTGAGTGCACAGATACAACCAGAGTACTAACTCTCCTAATTATTCATGAGTGTGTTTCGGGCGTCACGTTCAATAAACCAATTAGTTTCACTTGCCGTTCCCACTAGTGGGTCGCGGACTCGTTCTGGGTGGGTCAGGGACAACTTGGAATTTAAAAAAAAAATACTAAAAGATTTCATATTAATTAGTACCCATCTGGGGCGGCACGGGGGCTTTAGCGGTTAGCACGTTCTCCTCTCAGCGCTGGGGATTCCCGGTTCGAATCTTGATCTGGGTGGAGTTTCCATGATGTCCTCCCCGTGTCTGCGTGGGTTTTCTCCAGGTTCTCCGGTTTCCTCCCACAGTCCAAAAACATGAATTCAAGGTAAATTGAATGCTCTGAATTGCCCTGTATAGTGTGTGTTGTGTGAGTGTGTGCCCAGCGATGGATTGGCGCCCTGTCCTGGATATATCTGCCCAGCACCCGAGATGTTCTTCCCTGGATGGACATGGGAAACGGAAATCCATAATGTTTTATAAAAGTGCCAAAGTAGTTCCTCCACATCGACCCTCACATGGTTCCTTTCACCCGGCGGCAAAACGCCAATGGACCCCGTAAATATATCAGGAGGTGGTACACGTGGCTTCCTGTACCGGACCCCCTGCTAGTTAAGGTCACCGTTTCAGCGACAGTGGGAAATCCCCAATCCAGCCCCCCCCCCATCAGACAGAACCAGAATAGTGGAAGTGTACTGCGTTTGGATGGTCCTACCTTGTCGCCTGGTTGCGGTCTCATGATGGACACTCTGTCGTAGCCCTTCTTCAACAGCACCCACAGGGCATCCAGTTTACCCTGGCACAGTACCACACACACACACACACACACAAGAATTAAGGTTCTGTTAACAATCATTTAATACAGGGATGTAAATGTTTATCCGTCCACAAGGGTATCGATTAACGTATTTATATTATCTGCCTTTTTTTCCCCGTTTTTAACATCTGTGCCGACTCATGAAAACGCAATAAGGCACTAGAGAGCGTGCATTTTTGTGAATAAACAACGGGAAAAGTGTTATTAGGCAGGACTTTTTTTATTTTTTATGAACCCCCGCAAGTAAAAGATTTCCATTGTCTTTCGCAATCAAATATTGTCATCTAGTGGCAAAATTATGAAGCGCAGTTTATTAAAAAATGGGAAAACTGTATATTTTCTATGTGCTCGGAGGTGTGGGTTATTGCGAATAATGTCACGGCTAGACAAACGGCTCAGCCAATCAGATTTAAGGACCGGAACTAACCGTATTTTTAATACCTCTTAGTGGCGCTACCTCATTTTATTGCGTAACTGTTCTAATAACAGTGCGTTAAACGCAACTGCTATAGTGTGATGATCATTGTGCGATTCGAATACTGTTTCTTTAATGAATTAAAGATTTAATCCTGTTGATTTATTTAAAACATTTTATGTAAAAATATTGAGTGATGGATCATATTTCAATCGTATCAATGGACATTTTTAAGTATCAGAAATCAGCAAAATGTTGAAGAATCGATACATCGAATCGACTCGCCACCGAGGCTCCGATTTCCCATCCTCCTCTCTAATAACTGATATCATTTCTGCAATGCACGTACTTTGTCTGTATGTGGTTTAGGACGCTGCTAAATCATAAATGGGTTCTTTTGGCACTTTTGTGATCGCACACACGCACACACACAGTCAAAGGTTTTTACGGGACGCCAAGGATCAGACTCCAGTTAATTAGAACTTGGCTCCAAACGAAAGGGAGGAATGAGGTAATGATCCTCTTGCGTAGTCACGAATGCTGCCGTGTTGATGTCCATACATATTAATGTACTCCAACATCAGCCATAATGATCCATTTGCGTGGTGCAATAAAGGGGGAGGGGCTTGATGGGGTAGCGGGGTAAAATTGTGCTGTAAAGACACTGGCTACAGACGTGGAGTTCTGTGTCTGTTCCCCATTGCAGAATCCCCATTCCCCGGCTGGCAGTTTGCCGTAAACCCCCATCCCCCCCCCAGCCGCGTAATCCAGCAGCGATGAGGTGCACAGTGAGCCGGGACAGGAATTCTGTGGGTTAGTAATATCAGTAATATCCTTCACCCAAAACATCCTGCCTATAGTGGGTGGTGTAAATAGTGCCCTCCACCCTCCAAGTTAAAATTAAAACTACAACATGATCATGTAGTCATCAGCACGTTCACCTCTCAGCGATGGATTGGCGCCCTCTACTGGATATTTCTGCCCAGCACTTGAAACGTTCTTCCCTGAAGGACATGTAGAGCCTTCCCTCCCGCCACCCAAGTATATCATTAAGAGGAATATAATGGATGGTTGGACCAAGGTGATATGTTCTAGTCCGAGCAAACGGAATGTTCTAGATCTGTTCTAGATCACGATTTAAGTGGTCTTCATGACCATATTTGGGGTGAGAGGTATAGGAGTACGTTTACCCCCAACATTCTATTTTGTCTTTGATGCTTCCATGAATATTTATAAAGACGCTGCTTTGTGCACTGGGGAGCATTCATGCTGGAACCGGAAAGGGCCTTCCCCAAACTGTTCCCACAAAGATGGAAGCACACTGTCGCCTGAAATACGCTAAAACTGAGGCGCGTTTTGAAAACCCTCTGAAAAAACACCCCGTAGCAAACTCATAACAACTCCCCCCACCTTCACCAAACTTTACAGTGGGCACAAGTACAGCACAGTCATACGTCTTTACGGAACACAACGTCAGTGTGGGACTGCCGTCTGTACCTTGATGGGCGAGTACCACTTCCGTGGGCTGGGGGGCTTGTGCATGCCGTTGTTCAGCATGCGACTCGTGGAAGCGACAAACTCCTGCTCCGGCATCTTCACCCTCGCATTCTTGGCCTTTTCCAACTTGGCCCCCTCCTCGGTCGATCCCTTTTCACCCCAGCGGACCTGCAGACATATCAAGCAACAAGGATCATCAGATTTAATGACCCTCCCATGTTTAGGGTCTGTTGTGTGTCTGCGGGCTTTTCTGCCTCTTTACACATTTTCATGCTGGAACAGAAAATGGCCTTCCCCCACCATTAAACTTTACAGTTGGCACAGTGTTCTTCAGCGACAGAACTTAAGATGCAAAAATTAGGAGAACATTGTGCCAACTGTAATGTTTATGTAGTGGTGGGGTCAGGCACAGTCATGCTGAAACAGAAAATGGCCTTCCCCCACCACTAAACTTCACGGTTGGCACAATGTTCTCCTGCGAAGGAACTTAAGATAAAAAAATTTAAAGAACATTGTGCCAACTGTAAAGTTTAGTGGTGGGGTCAGACACAGTCCTGCTGGGACAGTCATGCTGGAACAGAAAATGGCCTTCCCTCACCACTAAACTTTACAGTTGGCACAATGTTCTCCAGCGAAGGAACTTAAGATGAAAAAATTAGGAAAACATTGTGCCAACTGTAAAGTTTAGTGGTGGGGTTAGACAGTCATGCTAGAACAGAAAATGGCCTTTCCCCACCACTAAACTTTACAGTTGGCACAAGGTTCTCTAGTGAAGGAAATTAAAAAAATTACAGTACCACGCTCTGAAATTGAGTTTATTGGTAGGACCTAGTCTTTCAGAAATGCATGTGACCCCTACAACAAATACCATACCACCAGGTGGCTCCATTTTTAGTACCAATCCTGCACTCAGATGTTTACTTTAGAGAGCGTTTGGAAAAAAACAAAGATACTAAAAGAGGGGCAACTACTGACCTGGTCATTGATCAGCACTGACTGTCCTTAGACACTAGAGGGCGCCTGTGTCCATCCTGGTGATTGCTGCAGGAAGCAAGCGGCTTATCACACTTAAGGTCTACTTACTGCATGCCACCTGCTGTATATTTTTGGGAGGAAGACGCGACTTAAGGCGCTTTGCTGCCGGTGGGCACCCCAAGTGGCTGGAATGTGCGCTGCCTCAGCTACTTAAGCACGATAACCCGAAAAATTCGGGGTAATAGGGCAATAAGTGCACTGCTCTCATCCCTAGCTGCACCATGTGCGAAATGCAGACATTCTATACGTTCCACCACCACAGCAGTCAACCTGCAACATCTGCACATTGTTATCACAGTGTGTTAATTCTCACCTCCATCCGTTTGATCCCCCCGACTCCTCTGCCCCCGTAGTACGATGCGTCCACCGTCGGCCACTTCTTCTTCGGGCTGCCGTCCTCATCCTCGTCCTGATGAAGCAATGAATCGAACGATGCGTCTGAATCATCCACCATTTCATTTCCAACAGAACCGGGTTTTTTTACAGCGCCAGAACGTCAGTGCAACGCTTCCAAAACGGCCGTCGCCAGAACGAGGTGTGACTCCCACTTTCCCCCTGACATTTTCGTTTGTTGGACTTTTCTTACAGGCCACAGCCATTCAGCCCGCTGCTCTGCCTCCCACCCCCGTCCCGAGCCAAAAAATGGAGTTGGACGCGGCTTGCCCAAGTAGTGACTTCATCTTTTCCAGCTCTAGTGTTCATTTCTCCGTTTCAGCCGTGTTAACCCTTTCCCTGCACCCTCCACCTGACCATCATCCTGAGCCTCTGTGGGGTCATCCAGCCAGGTCTGAACAAATTTGGCCACTTTCATGCAAATATTCTGTAACATTTGACACACTAAATGGACCAAAGTATTAGGACACACTCTTAATCATGGCTTTCAGATGTTTTCATTTGGTCCCATTACCATGGGTACATTACATCAAGCACCCAGCCATGGATTTAGGATGACTATGGGCCTCCCCAACAGTTTGAGGAAGAGCCTCTGCTCCTCCGGCATGACCGTTCCCCAAAATGTGGAAAAAGGCAACATCCATAAAGGTATGTCTGCGTGAGTTTGGTAGTTGTCCTACACACAACTTTGATGTCAACCACATCAAACACCTCTGAGTTTGTAAACCAAGTCCCCCCCTGTGGATTAAATGGACTGATCCCCCTGGACTTTTATCCCAAAGTTGTGTATCCCAACTTGAAGGTTGGGGTCAGTATGCAGGGCTGGCCATGATGCATGATGAGGAGTCCTGCTCAAGGGCTAACCATGAACTTGGGATTTGAACCACCCACCTTCAAACTGACACCCCAACTGACACCCCAACACCCGAACCGCTAATGTATCACATCCCATTATACTCCAGGATCTTTAAAAGTCTTCTTCTAAAGTTGGAGGAGGATTTGTCATCGCTGTGATAGAGGGAGACCAACAGGATATTATGCCGTCATAATATCTCCTGCAGGTGGGCTGTCCAAATACTTTTGTCCACACAGTGCGTACGATCGGTGAGTGTAGTGTTCTGATGTTATGTAGCTAACGGAGTACAGAGCCCGGCCCCTATGTCAAGGGCCTGTAAAACTTGAGGAACTCGGTGACCCCGTTAGTACGTAAGGACAGAACAACCTTTTCAAATAGTTCTCGGGTTCCAGGCGTGTCGCGGCGCCCGTGCGCTGATCTAACGCTGTAAAGCACTCTGTTGGTTTACCCTGCCAAGGCTGAGCTGGCCTTTTATTTGCAGGCGGGAGGTTTATTGGATCTTAGTCTTAATTTGCTCCTTTGTTGAGGAGAACAAAAGCTTTAGAACTCATCCATCCAGTGGGTGAAAAAGTATTAACAGGATTTTTAGCGCCAGTCTTTGGGATCTATCCGAAATCACATACTACACAGTGGGTACTAGAATGGATCCAGTACGTACCGTTCGACCAGACATAGTGTCTGTGCCACCTTAGACCCACCACGTCCGCCACTTTACCAACGTCGCTGGATGTAAGACGCTGCACCCACTCTGTGTAGACTGGACTACGATTCAGTAGGCTGTCCAGGAAATTCTCACCTACTGCTGGATGCCTACTACATACTTGGACATATCCGTTCTCGCCTAAAGCTTTGACACACCGTATAGTACGTAGCGGGTGGTTTCGGTCTCCATTGAGTAGCATAGAGAGACAAATACTAGATGGGGATCAGCGTGGGGTCATGTCCTCCCCATACCTGTTCTATTAAAAAGACATGCCGCTAGGTACTTGGTCATTCGGACCCAATTGCATAAAGAGAAGTTCATGGGGTTAAACCCTCTTCTTGTGCCAATTGTGTATATTTGTATTTTGGGTGGAGTCAGTGTGTCCTTTCTGGACATATCCATTCTTGCCTAATTCTGACGCACTGTATAGTACGTAGCGGGCGGTTTCGGTCTCTATTGAAGGCTTGGTGGTCCAGGAATCGATTCCCACTTGGGACGAATGAAGGTTCCATTTTTGATGAACCCTGATCCCTTCACTTCAAATAGCCTGGTCCAACTTCATACTACAGCCGTTCTCGTCTACAACGTCTGAATATTCGGTCGTTTGGCCGATGCTTTGATCCCAACTTGATGGTTGGGGTCAGAACACGAGGACAGCACCCCAGGAGCAATGAGGGTTAAGGGTCTTGCTCAAGAGCCCATACTAGTAACGTCAATGGACCTGGGATTTGAGCCCACAAGCATCGGATTGATGGTCCAATGCCCTCAACCACTGGGCTACCACCACCGTACTACGTAGCGGTAGCGGTCCCCATTGAAGGCTTGCCGACTGCTTTAGCATACAGTATGGTGAGCGATTGTGGACACTTGTCTGAACAGAACGATGTCTGTTGGGACATTAGAAACCGTCCGGTTCTTATGGTGAGAAGTTCCAAGGTTCCATTTCCAGTTGGGATGTTTAAAGGGCACTTTTGTGGAACCCTAACCCCAGTCTTTACACTTCCTACAGCCGACTTCTACTTTCTTACTGGATCTTGATCTGGATCTGCTGGATTCCCACATACTATACTATTCACATACTACACTATATAGTATGTAGTATGCGATGTTGGACACGAGTCTCATTTCAATACAGATTTCCAGCTGTAGAGCACTAGTTACCTTCCCATCAGCATCTAGTCCATTGGGCTGCTTGGGTCCAGGGTTCGATTCCCAGTCGGGACAAATAGAGGTCACGTCTGTCCCCCTGTCTGGTGTCCTCCACCATGTCCTTATGGATTACTAGCGTTGATTCCTGACGCTGTCCAGAAGTTAAGCTCTGGATAGATAAATAATCTTGTCTCTATCATCAAAATGAAATTCTGCCATCACTTTTAATCTGCCTTTATGATTCGGCACCATGAAATATTATTTTGTGATACGGAAAATATTTGGCGCCGTGAGTTCGGGGTGCCGAGTCTGCAGTCTGAGCTCACAATATGATTTTAAATTCTGGCAAACTATCCGATCGATACGATGGACTAACGCGTAACAGACTCCGGAGCGCCGTTTATATCTTTCCATCGGACCGGCATGGCGGAATACGGGATTCCAGGCGGGGAACTTACCGAGCTCTCCTCCCTCGGTGGCGGCGGGGGCTCGTGGATGATCTACAGAGACGGAGGGAAAGAAAGAACCGTGAGGTGGGACGTGAACAGACGTGAGATAAACAAGCCCACATGGTTCCCTAAAGCCAACCATCACTTTTATACTCTCTCTCTCAAAAGTTAATGTGTTCAGCGTGCGCCAGAGAGGCCGAGTGCACAAAAACACATGGTCGAGGAATGTCTTCTTACTCCTCTTGCGCGCTCTCTCTCTCTTTCTTTTGCAGTGTATTTACAAGCACGTTTAAATGACCTAGAAATGTGCAGGCCAGATCTCGGGGGGGGGGGGGGGGGG
>JAOUQT010020098.1:0-11824 GCA_025769995.1 Xyliphius kryptos
AGTAAAGGGTTATTTATTTATTTTTTTCTTGTCTTCTTACACAGGTGGGTGAATTTCATGGAGTAGTCTTTTTGTATGTGATCGGTGCCGTCATTTTCAGCATTTCAGTCTTGGGTGCTTATGGTGCACACAAAGAGAAAAAGTGGGCACTGATTGTGGTGAGTGTATAGAACAAAAAATGAAAGTGAAAGATTTTTTTTGCTGTGAGTGAGAATCTACGGTGCATTCAAGTGTACACTCCAAAAGTTCCTATATACTGTATATTTCATGTTTTAAACAGTAATTAAAAAGTAAAAATTTTAATCTTAAAAAAGAAAAAAAAAGTAAATCTTAACTAATGATACCTACTGTACAATGCCAATAAACTTAATATCATTCTTACACCAACAAACCTTTTGAATTCAGATGTTGTAAGCAATTTTATTTAATGGAACTGTCTCTTGCATCTTTTTGTCTCTTTCAGTTTTTCATTCTGATGTGTTTGGCAACTGTTGGCACATTGCGCGTGGCCATTCCAATTGCAGTCTCACGTCCCGAGGTATAAACTTTTGTCCAAATATTTTATGCCTAAAATAATGCTTGGTTCCTAGGCACAAAATTTTCACTCACTCTCGGTATAATTACAGTATTACACATATAACTGTAGCTAAATGTGTGTACAAAATATATATTTTTAAAACTCTACATGTTATAAACTATTTTGGTCTTTACTTGCATTGCTTTACATTGAATGAATTAGTAACGCCCATCCTATAACAGGTTGGTCCACTGATTTGATTAATTCCTGAAAGACACAAGGTGTTAAACATCCTTCATGCACACCCACTGCAGCAGTACCAATCTGACCTTAGCCTCAGATCAACCAGTTTTAAACCAGTTTTTTAATGCAAGCACATTTTATTGCAAGTGCATGTGTCTTACCTAGCTATTGTCTTCAGAAACTCCCTGCGGACACACTCTGTCTCTCAAGCCTTTACCTATTCCACAGACGGCTCATTTTCGTCCAATCTGTGATTAATGTGGTGCTTTAAAACCTAATTATTGACAAAAAACAGAAACAATGGGAATCTTGAGAAGGATGATCAATTGGATGACAGTAAAAATCCCGGGAAAACCAGGACATGTGGCAACACTAATGAATGTTGATGGTTCTTCCAATCTAGGTACACCTGAGAAACTGTGTTTTAGAAACTGCCCACAAGTGCAGCAGTTGCTAAAACACTGGCATGACACCTCCAAGCTCAAACTATCTGTATACGTTCAAGGTTGTTCAAGTCGGTCTATTTACCAGTAGCCTGCAAAAGTTGCCTTTGATCGTGCAGTGGACAGATCAAAAAGACCGTATATGATATAATGTGTTGTAACCACTAAGGATCATATCAGTGTTCCTAATCTAATGGCCATTCTGAATATTTCCTAAGTATAACTCTTTTTTGTTTTCCCTCTCAGTTTATCTCAACGGTCAGACATTACCTTAAATCTGAAATACATTTGACTGAAGACAAGGATCACATGTTCGCCGCCTTTCAAGAGCATGTAAATGAAACATTCCTTTCATTCCTCTCCTAATTTTCACTAGAAGTTTAATTGCACTTTAGTTCGATTGTAATTATTACCTCCCTAATGAAATATATGTGTATCCCTTGGTCCAATTTGATTAGTTCCACTGCTGTGGATTATTTGATGGTTACAAAGACTGGCAAAATGAGGTTCCACAATCATGTAACTGTGTGGACACACAAGACACAAGTACACCATGTGAGAGATTAACTTCAACACATTCATACAAGGTACAACCTATACTGTATATCTGAAGTATTTTTTTTGTTTGTGCATATAAATATAACTCTTTTTTGAATGTTTTTAAATGTTCATGTAGAAGAACAGTTGGATGAATTTTCAAATAAGTTACGATAGAGCAGAAAGCAGACGTGTCTGGTCACAGGTGAGACTATTTTCTTTTTATTTAATCTCATATAACTTATATAAGACCAGTCAAAAGTTTGGACATTTTTCTTTATTTGACTAAAAGTGATCTATTTGCCACAATGCTTGAACACAGTGGAATTGGTCCTCCGCATTTAAACTATTAGTGTGCTATCAATATATATATATATATATATATATACACACTATATTTTCAAAAGTATTTGCTCACCCATCCAAATTATCGGAAGCAGGTCTTCCAATTACTTCCATGGGCACAGGTGTATGAATGCTTCAGCATACCAAGACATTTTGGACAATTCCATGCTTTCAACATTGCGGGAACAGTTTGGAGCTGGTGCCTTCATCTTCCAACATGACTGTGCACCAGTGCACAAAGCAAGGTCCATAAAAACATGGATGACAGAGTCTGGTGTGGATGAACTTGACTGACCGTAACCCGATAGAACCCGATGAATTAGAGCGAAGACTTTCTCGTCCAATATCAGTGTGTCACATCATAAATGCGCTTGAGGAAGAATGGTCAGAAATTTCTATACACACTCCTAAACCTTGCAGACATCATTCCCAGTAGAGTAGAAGCTCTTCTAGCTTTAAAGGGTGGACCGACATTATATTGAACCCTATAGATAAGCTCATATGTGAGTCAAGGCAGGTGAGTGAATACTTTTGGAAATATAGAGTATGTAGGTGCTTTGCCCAAAGGTAAAGCTAAATGTAGCTGCTTCAGCTGCAGCTTTACGGTACTGGGAGTCAAAAAAGAAGGCATGTCTAAACTTTTCACTGCTTCTGTATGTGTATATTTACTGTATGTAAAATATATTCTACCTGTTTATTTGTTTACTAGCCATGTGGACCTTTGATTATTGAATATTTGGACAAATTTCTGACCATCCTGCTTTGTGTGTTATTCAGCCTCACGTTTCTGGCTGTAAGTACATTGCATTTACAGTATATGTATGTATCCAAGAGTTATTTACGATTTAGTTTAAAAACAGCTGGTAGAGGCGTTCATTTTATCTTTGTTTAATGTTAATATTAAACATACAGACTTTTCATTGCAACCAGGCTTCAGTGTTGAGATTTAATGTGACATTTGCAGAAGGCTTCATGCGGTCATAATTCAAAATGAATCCACCTTGCACTGATAATGTGCACTAAATGGAAAGCCCCGTCTGCACTACAGTAGTGTCAAAAACGAAAGTATCTGGGGATTTCCAGGTTTAGGCAGTTGTGCACAGGCATGCAAAGGCCGTTATTGTTTCTTTGTTCTGGTTTCCTGAAGGCTGTACTCAGAACAACTTTAAACCCCGCCACAAGTTCCTAAGGACAGTGATTCCTTGTTTAACCATGTAATCTCTTATTGTTTTAGCACAGAACAATGGAGATCCAGTATTCTGATGTTTTCTCTAAAATCTCGGCCATGATACAATTCCAAAAACATGTATTGTGTCCCGATTTATCACCAAATTTCAACTTCAGCTTAACCGCTTATGGTAAAGGTTCACATACTTTTTTAATTACTCACAGATATGTATTGGCGACCCGTTAACAAGGTCAGGTATTGTATCTGATGACATCCTCTTATTAGTCACATCACAAGAACTACAGACGTCAGTAATTCACACTGAATACAATATAACTTGACAATCAATGCAGCTAAGTTTATAATCAATAATTTATAATCTCCCATTGATGTAATTGATGTAATCACACACACACACACATATATATAAACTAGCCATTAGAGAGCACAAACCAGTGTATTTCTAATGCCGGTCCCAAGCCAGGGTAAACTTGGAGGCTTTTGTCTGGAAGGGCATCCGAACTAAATCCAAATCAATGATGCGAGTTCAATAATGATTGACTCGCTGTGGTGACCCCTGATGAAGGGAGAAGCAGAAGGAATTAGAAGATATATATAGACGAGAGAGAGAGAGAGAGAGAGAGAGAGAGAGAAAAAGAGGGTGGGCATGGCAGTAGACTATTGAATTTGGTGAACTGATTATTAAGGGGGGAGGGGGGGTATATATATTTTTTCACATAGTGCCAGATAGATCTGTAGACCGTTTGTTTTCTCCAGTAAATGAAAACGAAAGGTTTTGAGGAGGAAAATGAATTGAACACTCAGTATATCTTTATGTCTAAGTTACAGTAGTGTGGGTTTTCACACCTCTTTTTTTTTATCTCTGTAGATTATGGGAGGTCTGATGTCTTTTTTGATGGTCATCTGTATCCGCGCATATGATGCTCCACTCTCTTCTCTGGCTCTTTCCTACCAGCCACCCAAATACTCAGAGATGCATCATTATTAACCAAGAGTTTATCTACAGTGTCCTTCCTTTTAAAGGAAAAATATTTTTTTTTATTTGATATCAACTTTTTTAAAGGGCTTAAAAATTTCATTGCTTAAATATTTGATATTTTCTATATCTACATTTATTTTATTGATCTTCAGATCCTTACTAATGAAGCAATTCTTATGATGCAGTCTTGAACATGGCAGTATCACATATTTTCTATAATTAAAATGCACTAAAGTTGTCATCTCAGCATAAAAAATGTCAAGACAAGGCCCAGTATAATCTCGTTGCTGAAAATGTTTACCATATCGGTAAAGAGATTTATTTTGGATCATGCTGCAATGAAATTGGAATGAAAGAAGATGGCATTGTTTAAATGTAATAGTTTTTAGTCGAATTAAGGGAACTCATATTTGGATCAGTTTGATAGTCTTCATGAGAATCACCCATAAACATTCTACTTCCGGCTTGTAATAAAATACGTCCTGCTCATGCGGTGAATTTGAATCATACTGTTCATACCCAAGTGCCAATGTGAAAACTTGAACCATAACGTCAGTTCTTCATCACTGATTTGAGCCAATTATTAGGAACAATATGAATTTGTTGTTTACAAAAAAAGATTGTAAAAATCTTACATTTGTAGTAATAAAAATTTGATATATTGTCTATACCGATTTTTATTTTTATTTTTATTTTTAAGAAACATAAAATAGTTTACTTGTTTAAAATGCTTCTATCTTTTACTGTACCTGAGCCTGTGTACGTGTGGGTGTGTTTTTAAGAACGTAGGGTCTGTAGTTTTATATAAAAATGCTCATATGCTCACTCTTTTAGTGTGTTGATGAAAAATAAAATGATTTAAAAAAAAATAAAAAATGTTTCCCATTTACCTTTTTTCACTATATACAGTAGCTGCAAATCACATAAGCTAGAACTAAAAATAAAAATCAGATTCAAATTAAAATTTTGCATTTACGCGGACTATAAAGTTCTATAAAACAAAAATCTATGATGAGAATACACACATTATGGAGAACATCACTGCACTGACAATTTCACTCAGCAAATCAAATAAAAGATTTGAAAAATATATTTTTCAGTTCTGTCATTAATGATCACTGGATTAAGAACACATGGCTATTAACTGGTTGGTCCACTAGTTAATATTAAAAACAGCATGCAGATGTCAGGGAACAAACTACATAAGTTGGTAAACATCCTCCATTCACAAGTTGACCCATGCATACTAAAGCAGCTCTGCCAGTTCACCTTGTTAGTTTGACTATGTTTAGATAAACCACACATTGCCGGCCAATGTGTGACGTTCAGCTGGATGTTTGCTGGTGTTTCATACATGTGATATGTGATATCATGGTACAGGAAAAGTCCACAAGAGAAGCTGTTGCCGAAAACACTGACACCACGTTTCCAGGCTCCACCTATTTGTCCATGATGATAGTTTCTCAAGTGGCTCCAATTACCCACAGCTGGTAAATGTTGCCTTCTCATGTGCAGTGGACCGATTAACACCTTATATAAAAGCCAATTGTGACAACAATCAATTGTAGCACTTGGTGATCATGTAAAACACATGCTAGGTGTTTCGAGCCCAGTGTTCTTTAACTGTACTTTACAATGGCAAACATTAACAAAAAAAAACATTGTTTACTTTTAAATGTACATCATATCTACTATAACATTAAAACCACTGGCAGGTAGTGTGAATAAAATGTATATTATTACGATGCTGCTTGTATGGGGTGGAATTAAAAGTCAGTTCTTGAGTAGGACAATACTGTGTGTTACTATTGAGGACATCTAACCAAGGATAGAAGTTTAATTGGAAAGAAGTTGCTTAATTTTCATATGTCATGTCATATGTGTTTGAAAATTTGTGAACCCTTATGAATTTATTATATTTCTGTATAAGAATGACCTGAAATATTATTCAATTTATCATCGGATATAAATCCCAAAAGTATATAAAGAGAACTTAAGTAAAAAGAGACAAAAATATTGTACTTGATCATTCATTTATTGAGGAAAATAATCCAATTGTGAGTAGCAAAAGTATGTGAAGCTCTAGGATTAGCAGGTAATTTGAAGATGAATTTAGGTTTGAGTGGGCACAATGTTATATGTAAAGAACAGTATATAACAAAGCTTGCTCTTTACAACACATTTGTGGAAGTGTAAGATGGCAATAACAAAGGAGATTTATGAGGAAATAGAGTTGCTGTTGCACATCACGCGGGTTACAAAATTATCCCTAAAGAGTTGGGACTGCACCAATCCACATTAGACAGATTGTGTACACACGGAGGAAAAGAGCATTGTTAACCTGACCAGGAGTGCTTGACCAACAAAGATCATTCCAAGAGCAAGGCGTGTAATAGTCTGTGAGGTAACAGAGAAACCCAGGGTAACATAAGTAACTGAAGGCCTCTCTCACATTGGCTAATGTGCACGAGTCCACCATTAGGAGAACACTGAACAACAATGGTCTGCATGGCAGGGTTGCAAGGAGAAAACCACTGCTCTCCAAAGAGAACATTGCATGTCTGCAGTTCACTAAAGATCAGGTGGACAAGCCAGAAGGCTATAGAAAGTACATGTGAAGGATGAGACCGAAATAGAACTTTTTGGTTTAAAGGAATCTGCATTCCAGCATAATAACCTTATCCCATCTGTGCAACATGGTGGTGTAGTATCATGGATTGTGCATGTTTTGCTTCATCTTGGCCAGAAGGGCTTGCCATCATTGATGGAACAATGAATTCTAAATTACATTAGAGAATTCTAGAGGAAAATATCAGGACATCTCTACATGAAATAAAGAAATTAACAATTCCTGACCTTAATCCAATCGAAATGTTGTGGAAGGACCTGAAGAAAACAGTTAACTTTAAAGTACCATTGCCTCAATATAAACTTTAAAGTAGTTCACCTCAATATAGTTGGCTTCACGGATGAGTCATCTTTCTCCAATGCCTCCCGTCTCGTGTTGCTTGAAGCAGTCTGGGCCCTGATAATTCAAGTCCACATTGTGATTATCTTCCACATCATTCAGATGTCCTGTAATTACACTTCCTTCAATGTTGTCTTGTAATATATAACCATAGTAACAACCAGTTCACAGTGTAATATGCTGAACTATCACTGGTGGAGTGATCAGTGATCAAATGCCACCTGTCAGAAGTTCTTAATCCATTGAGCATTTTAGTTTAGTATGATTTAATATTTCATAAATAAACTCTTAGATACCAAACACTGTCGTTTGTTTATTCTTGAAATTATGCAATCAGCTAAATTTAAATGTCAGAGTCTGAG
The DNA here is from genome assembly GCA_025769995.1 of Xyliphius kryptos. NCBI lineage: Eukaryota > Metazoa > Chordata > Actinopteri > Siluriformes > Aspredinidae > Xyliphius > Xyliphius kryptos. Next base: position 7,584 of record JAOUQT010020098.1, read on the forward strand.
TAATTATTCAGTTAATGTCTATTATTATAATTTATTGGTAGATATGGTTGGTGGACCTTATCGTTCCTAATAAAATGACTAAAATGAGGTTAAAATGTTTAAACAATTTAATTTTTTATATACACACATGGACAAAACAAAAACCCACAATAGTTTATAATAATTTAATAATAAAAAAATAACAATTCTATGAAAATGAACAAATAAAAGGCAGCTGCTTTTTAACCATGCTTTAACATAATTAAAAAAAATAAACTCATAAAAAAGGCCAGGACAGAAATGACGATACCCCTGAAAAATGTGACCAGCATGTTAAAGGTAACGGTCATAAGACGATGGTTATAAGCAGCTTGATATTCCTGTGACTGCATATATTATTCAGAAATTTATGATCCATGGGACTGTAGCCAACCTCCCTGGACGTGGACACATGAGGAATATTGAGGACAAATCAAAGTGATGGATAATACAAATGGTAAAAAAGGCAAGAAAAACTTCTAAAGAGATTAAAGGTGAACTTCAAGTTCAAGGAACATCAATGTCAGATGGCACGGTCCGTCAAAGTTTGAGCCAAAGTGGACTAAATAAAACTGTGCATGGTTCAATGAAATCTCAAGATTATTAAGGAATTCTAGAGAGAAATGTGCTGCCCAGTGTCAGAAACTTGGTCTCAGTCGCAGTTCATGGGTCTTGCAACAGGAAATGACCCAAAACACACATCTAAGAACACCCAAGAATGGCTAAAAGGAAAACTCTGTATTATTCTGTAGTGGCCTTCTATGAGCCCTGGCCTAAATCCTATTGAGAATCTTTGGAAGGAGCTGAAACATGGCATCTGGAAAAGACACCCTTCAAACCTGAGACAACTTGAGCAGTTTGCTCATGGGTGGCCTAAAATACTTTCTCATTGACAGATACTAGAATCATTTGATTGCAGTAATTGCCTCAAAAGGTTGCGCAACAAAATATTAAGTACAGGGTACTATCATTTCTGTCCAGGCATGTTTCAAGATTTATTTTTTTATAATTCTGTTGAAGCATGGTTTAATAGCAATGTCTGATTTGTTCATTTTCATCGAATCTTTGTTTATTATTACTTTAGTCAGATTAAAATTATTTCTGTTAGCTTTGTGGGTTTTTCTTTCATTAACAGAGAGTTACCAGTATCTGGGAAATTTCTGCATGCCGTTTAAATGTTCTCAAAGTGTTCATGTGGATTTTCTCTGGGTTCTCCGGTTTTCTTCCACATTGGAAAGACAAGTGTTAAAGACTAAAGTTGCCGGCTGGCCCTAAAGTGTGAGACCCTTAAGTAATCAGACCATTAATAGGTCTACATCCCTAAAAATGTATCAAGTAAATATAGTTTAATTTAGCATGGGAAGATCTCGAGGTTGGACTGGCCGACATAGAGGATAAAGACTTATGGTTGTCCAAGTTCAAAGACCTGACAGTGGATCTCAAAGAAGTCGCTCATCAGACAGCCATTCTTGCTAAAGAGCACAAAGAGCTTTTTTTGGTCAGTCTTGTAATATATTGATTTTAATTTTTGCTAGTTTTTTTTGTGCTGGAAAAGTAATGCTTAGAAATCTGTACTCGTTCTGTACCGACTAATTAATTCAGAAACAATAACGTGCATAATAGTGTAATACTTTTGCACACGAATACATTCATATAACAAAAACCTTTCTTTTTTAACTAAACTATAATTATAATAATATACATGTGTCGGGCACCTTGGGACTGTTTTTTTTATAATTTTTCCATTACAAAACAATAATAAAAGCAGTTAAATAATAAAAATAAACTGCATTTCACCCAAAATTGTTGTTCTTTACTTTACAAACATTTAATCTTTATACACTACACCAATAGTCACTTGGAAAAATATTCAAACCACTCCAAATAAAATTTAAATGATGCATTTAAAAAAATCTGTCAAATATTCATTAAAAGCTAAACCCATTTCGTATTTCTTCTTCTTCCTCCAGTCTCTCCCTTTTAAGCTATAAATGCAAAACACCACTTATTTTCTCCTTTTTAACTTAAATTTTAGATATTTCGAGGGCTTGAAGTACAGTATTTTTATACGAAATGCAGGTGAAAACAAGTACTCGGTACACAATGCCATTAAGTGGAAAAAATTAAAATATAAATAAAATTAGAACCATTTTATTGTAGGCTTAATAGTTAGGTTATGTCATGTGCACAGATCACTGAAAGGGGTTGGCAATTAAATATACTGTAAGGTAAAATGAGGCGATTAACTACACTGCACTGCAGAAGGGAATATTTACAAGCTGTGGGTAAATTTAGTGACTTGAGTAACCTTTGAATGAGCAGTTGGAGGTTGGAGGTGTGCTGCCAGCATTTCACAGTGTTCCCATTAACAAACATCCAGCCAATCTCACAGAGCAGCTGGCCATGTGTGGTCGATGCAAGAGGTGATCATCCGTGAACTAACTGCTGCGTTGGGCAAGGGTCGACTTGCATACAGATGATGTTCAGCACCTTGTGGCGTCCATTTCCCCAACAACATGCTATTATTTATATAAAACTTAGACGAACCAATGATTTTCCAGGTGTTCCAAATCTATTTATATAATATAGTGTTTTAAATGCGGCTTTGACAGACAACAGGAGTATCCTCATATTAAAGAAAGAATCAAAAACCAGGTCAAAATGGTACGAGGATGGTAATACATGAAGTGCAGTCAACACCCCTTATAGCCATAAAGAAACCTTGAACACTTACCCCATCTGTTTGTATATTTAAATGAACTTTTTGCCTGTATATCTTTAATATGATTTCTCTTTGTCCTTTGGCTTTATTTACTTCTTTTTGTTGAATTCTGACGGAATACCTTTGCAAGCGGCTAGCTGTACAAGATTCCCCCCAAAGAAGGTGTAAAACCAAATAAAACATTAATAATGATACATTTTGTTGATGTATTTTGTTTTGTTGTACATACAAGTCCAAAACCAACTAGAGAGCAAGTTTAATAAAACTCAAGAATAGCAATGAAGCAAGGTTGTAAAGTTCGGGGAACAGAAATAGATAGAAGTGAGGTTGGATTCTGAAAAAAAACCATTAATTAGCACAAATACAGGGAAGTTTAGTGTGTGTGTGTGTGTGAGAGAGAGAGAGGGCATGTTTAAATTATTAAATAATACACAATTTTTCATTTAAGCTACAAACTAAAAGTTTCCATGTTTGTGTGTATTCAAATAAGAATGAATGCATACGCATGTGTATCTGGGTGTGCAAAAGTGCATTTGTGAATGAATGAGTGAGAGAGAGAGAGAGAGAGAGAGAGAGACACAGAGAGAGCGAGAGATAGACAGAATTAGGGGAAGCAGGTTAAATTTTATATTCCAATCAGAGAACAAGTGGCAGATAAATTACCAGTATGTTTGGCAAAAAAAGACAGAGGGGGTGATAGAGAGGGGAAAGAATTGAAAAACCAGTGTCCTAGGCTGAAGAACAACATCCTCCGGCTGCAGTAGCGGCTTGTGGTTCGTCGTCGATAATCTGAACTCCTCTCCGTCCTGTGCTTGTTTGGCTCATCCCATTACCCTTGGTCTTCTCCTCCACCTGCGCCATCTCCATCATTCCTACATGATGTGACACAGAGACATATAATACTGCATCACAGCATATTAAAGAGAAATCCCAGGACACTTTTAAAATAGCGTGGAAAATTGCGGCTAGATTTTAATCTGAAATCACTTCTTCTCGTGACAAATCGTTGCACACTCACACAGACTATTTTTGTGTAATTACACCAAAATAAAAATGCACAGAATTTATGAAAGCTTTTTACCATCTGAAAATACATAAAGAAGTAATAATAAACATATTTATTACTGATGAGCACATCACTTTGTCAATGTGTCTTTGATACAAGCAATATTCCAAAAAAAGTTAGATCTGTAAAGCTCATGTACCCATAGATTATTTTAAATAAGACAATGAAGACATACATTATATTGCAAAAAATATTTGCTCGTCTGCCTTCACACATTAACTTGAGTGACATTCCATTATTAATACACAGCGTTTAATAAAATATCAGCCCACCATTTGCAGCTATAACAGCCCCAAAGTATAAGTGTTTTGATTAAAAAATTATGAGAAAAAGTAATTTGAATATTAAATAAAATGTGAAAAAATATATACAGGGGTTAGACAATGAAACTGAAACACCTGGTTTTAGACCACAATAATTTATTAGTATGGTGTA
>JAOUQT010020116.1:0-11823 GCA_025769995.1 Xyliphius kryptos
CTGTTTGGTTCATACATTCAGTACATATACAGTATGTTTATGTACATTATTGGTCTCTTTTTATTTGTCTTTTGATTTTTTAGCCATTGAATTTTGAGAAAAACGAAAAACACATTTTATCGGTTGTTGTTGAAAATGAAGCTCCACTCGCTATGCCTTTGCCTTTTTCCACTTCCACGGTCACTGTGAATGTTCTCGATGTGAACGAGGCTCCTGTGTTTAACCCAGTGGAGATGATCATCACCAAAGCTGAAAATCTGGAAGTTCATAGTGAACTGAGTCAGTTCACAGCCACTGATCCAGATACTGTGAACTCATCAGTAACGTAAGTGTTCTTGAGTTCATCCTCCGTTCTGTGTTCAGCTGTTGGAGTTATTTGGTGTTGTGTCGTGTAATTCAGGTATCATGTGGGATCAGATCCTGCTGGCTGGTTAAATGTAAACACTGAAACTGGATTAATCACAGTAAAGGATCCAATGGATAGAGAATCTGCTTTTGTGAAGGACGACAAATACAAAGCTCTGATTTTGGCTGTTGAACATGGTGAGCATCCTGTTACTTGAAAGGTGTACATTTTTAAGGAAACTGCCTTTAGAATTATTTAGAATTTAGTCAATAAATATACTCATTTAAAAGTTACTGTTAAAATGAGACTGATGTTGTGTTTATAGATGATGCAGCTAATACTGGAACTGGAACACTGATCATTAATGTACAGGATGTAAATGATAACGATCCCACTTTAGATCGAGCCTTCATCTTCTTCTGCAATGTGGAGCCTATAGTTTTATTTATTACAGATGAAGATGGCCCAGAGTTCTCGGCTCCCTTTAGCGCTGAGATTATTGGAGCTTCAAAGGATTCCTGGAATGTAAAAATGATCAATGATGGTAAATAATCTCATATAGAAACGAACTGACTCGTGTGTAATGTTCCTCCACTGTGTGTTTTAGTGAAGCAGCTCGGTTCACCTGTACTTCCCTCGACCAGCGGAGGATATAAACTTATTTTTATTTGTGTTTTTCAGGTAAAGCTGTTGAACTAATTCCAACAGTTAAGAATATTCATGATCACAAAGTACATTTGAAAGTGTCAGACAGAGCAGGTCTTTCCGGTGTCCATTATGTGTATTTGGAGGTGAGGTGTAGGGGGACGTTTTGTCTGCGACCTTAAAATAATCTGTTTAAGACATCTGAACATAAAATACTGCAATATGCTTTGAATACTGTCGGTCTGATAAACTGTAAGAATATAGATGTATCTAAACAACACAAGCTTTTAATGAGGCAATAAATAATGTTTAATATATAATGATAAATATATTACATCAATAAATAATAATGGCTATGTTGTTTTGTTTTGTTGTTGTGTCTGAAGGCCTAAAATTAGCTGAATCACAAACTGATGTTAATTATATTTGGTCCATGAATACTTATTAAATAATTGCAAACGCCCTGTCTGTTTCCGTTCATAACGTTTCCTTGGGGTGAGACACTTCCAGACCTGTGATTGGCTGAATGCTGTACTAAGAAAATGCATTTCATCATTTGGTTTCCATGTTTAATTTTTTTTGCCTATGACTTCAGAATTAAGGTTGCTCTCCAATAGCATAAAATAAATGTAGAGAGACCTCTTTTGCTGCAACGAATAATATTTTGAATCATTGACACTCGAGCCAAGATCAAGCCATTGACATTTTTATTACAGGACTTAATTTTTTTAAGGACATATGTTTACCACCAGAGGGCGGCAACATTCAAGTTCATTGCCGTTTTCTTACAATTTAAAATGTAATCCTGTGGTGCTTTTTGTTAAGTATTAAAACAAAACAAAAATCCTCGTTTATTTTCTTTATATTTATTTATTTATTAATAAATAATTATTAATTATTGGGTTGGATGCATTACTAAGATTCAGCCACTGGAGGGCAGAGTATAGAATTTTCGCCACAGCTTCAAACGGCACGAAAAAAAAACAACGATTTTAAAGATAAATTTACTTCAATTTAATTCGTTTAAAAACAAAACGTTAACACTTTATTATTTCTTCCATTTACATATGCAAAGTAATACAAATCGTTTTATTGTAAAGCAACAAGATTTACAGTTTGCTAGCGTTTAAAAGAGTTCCAGACTTAAAGTCTAAAGGTTTATGCAAAGTGTTTAATTTTTTTGGTTAACACATGAACATGTTTTGGTTAAATTCCCCTCATTCTGAACATTTTATGAATAGTTAAACATACAAAGAAACTTCTTTACTCTGAACTTCAAGGTAAATACTAATTTTCTTTTTTAAAGTCTAAGAAGTTCCCTAAGAGCAGGTGAAGAATAAGATGAGTTGGACCCTCGGTAGGGGTCATGTGAAGTCCATAGCAAACCGTTTGGGACGCGGTTTTTAATTCGACTTGTTTGGATCTATGGATTGATTTTTTTTTTCCATTTAATTAAAGCTCCACTAATTAAATTATTACGTGGCATTAAAAATATTTCGGCTGCAGATCTGTTACGAGCTCTGCAGGTCAGATCTGGTCAGGTAAGTAAAATTTATAACGTTTTGTATGTTGTAATAATAATAATAGTTCTTCTTTGTTTTTCCTTATATCTGTGTGTTTGTGAAAAGTTTTTTTTGCTTCTGGTTCTGTGGTCCGGGCGTGTGTGCAGTCTGATCAGGTTCTGTTCATCGTGCGGAATGACAGACTGGTAAGTAAATCATGTACTATTTTTGTAATATTACCATGTACAAAGCAGGTGTAGTTCTATATTTTTATATTTTTTATACATTTTTTAATGTAACTTTCCGTCCTTTTCCCATCTACCACATGCGATGAAAAAGATTAAGTCTCCTTAAACTAACTAGTTTAACTAGTTTTGTTGGGCATGGTATATGTTCACCACCAGAGGGCACCAATGATTACGTAAATCGCCTTTTTCTTACTGTTTAGATTTTGATTCGGTGGTGCTTTTCGTTACGTATTAAAACCCAGCAATTCCTCGTTTATTTTATTAAAATATGTTTGAACATTTTTACTCTCGCAACGCTTTTACACACCAGTGAAGATTAACTTTTTTAAACTGTGTTGTTATCATGAACATTTTATGAATATTTTAACATGCAAACAAAAACTTTTAACTTCTTTACTCTGGCTTTGTGGTAAATACTAATCTTCTTTTTTTTAAGTCTACGAAGTGCCCTGCAGCAGGTGTAGAATAAGCGGAGTTGGACCCTCGGTAGGGCGCATGTGAAGCACATAACAAACCGTTTGGGACGCGGTTTTAGTTCCACTCGTTTGAATGTTTAAATTAAGGCCCTAATTAAACGACACTTTTTTCCGTGTCATTAAAAACATTCCGACTGCTGGTAAGTAAATAACTTACTATCTTTGTTAATGTTGGCTGAATTATGTGTTTATTATTGAGTATTTTTATTTTCGTGTTGCACGTGGTACAATTTAGAGTTTATAAAAGAAATACAGTAGCTGCAATTACGTCTTAAATTCTTTAAGTTTATTTTATAAACATTCACGGCCTTTTTATTAGATACAACTCTTTGATTCTACATTAATTATCTAGTTAGTTCCACTGACCGCGGTATAGACTGTAGTTCTACAGTTACGTTTTGTAGTTCATCTGTTTCTTTAGCTACTCTGTTCATTTTACCCTGTTATCTGATGATCAGGACCCCCCCCCACCTTCCCCTCACAGAGCAGGTAATATTAGGGTGGTGGATGAATCTCAGGACTGCAGTGAGACATGGTGGTGTTACATTGACATGGTGGACTCTTATAAGTACCTTGGTGTTCACCTCAACACAAATCTGGACTGGTCAGAAAACACTGCTGCACTCTATAAAACAGGTCAGAGCAGACTGTACCTGCTGAGGAGATGACGGTCGTGTGGAGTGCAGGGGCCACTTCTAAAGACCTTTTTCGACACTGTGGTGGCATCAGCCATATTTTATGGAGTGGTGTGCTGGGGCAGCAGCATCACTAATGCTGACTGGACAGACTCATTGGGAAGGCCAGCTCTGTCCTGGGGGAACCCTTGGACCCGGTGCAGGTGGTGGGAGTGCAGCTCTTTTGGACAACAAATCCCACCCCATGAATGACACTCTAATAACACTGGACAGTACCTTCAGTGACCGGCTGCATCATCTGAAGTGTTTTAGAGAGTTACCGCCGGTCCTTTATTCCCGCTGCAGTAAGACATTTCCATTCGATTTTTATTTTGTATATACTGATAGATTTTTCAATCTTTAAAAAATGTAAAACCTTTAAACTTTCCATTTGCTCTCCCCTTGCTGCTGAGCATGCAAATTTCCCCACGTGGGACTTATCTTAGTGTGTTGCACTGGTACAAGTGGATCAGAGACAGTAGTGACACTGGTGTGTTTGTTTCTAATCAGAATCATCCACGGCTGCAGAGACGTGATTGAATCACATTGTGCTGCTCTGTTTTTCCGCCGTTCAGGAGCCCTGATACCCTGCTTGTAAATTCGGTCAGGCACGTTGAGGGTGGAGGATATATGAAGCGCTGCAGGGCAGAAAGGTGAGGACACTTCAGATCACTTTTTTCTACAACCCCCAAAATTCTGCAGCAGTTTTGGAGACAGATGTCTGGCATCCAAATGCATAATCAAGAGTTGTCAGCAGTTTTCAGACTCACAGTGGGCATGTTTCAGTCTGAAGAGGGTAACAAGCTTTTTTTTTTTGTTTGTTTCAAGCTGAAACAGGTACAATTTGTTGTACAAGTCTTTATGTTTAAGTGTACCGGCTGCAGGCCACAGAGACTTTTATCTTTGTGATAACATCACCTTCTAATGTCAATAATACAAAACTAAAGATCCTGAGATCCTTCTGAGAATCCTCCTTTTAGAACCTTAATTATTAAAATCTTTACGGTCAAAATGATATAGTTCCCCATCAGGGTTAGTGTTTTGTAGTTCTGCAAGAACTAATCCATTATTTAAGTAATAAATATCGTGCCTATTTTAGTTGATGATTCATTGTTAAGAAATATTATTTAACGATTGTCAGCATATAATCAAGCCATTTTCTTAAATATATAGGATATTTGCCCAACTTTGATTTTGATAGACCAGGCAACTAACCAGTTAATTAATCAATCATTTACCTTTAGACATGTAGTTATTTAGCAGACACTTTTATCCAAAGCGACTTACAAGTATCCCGACTTGATTGGGGTCAGAACACAGGGTTGAAACAGGACATTCATTTATTCATTCATTCATTATCTTCCAGGGGAGAACATTTCAGGTGCTGGGCAAATACTCCCAGGACAGGGTGCCAATCTATCGCTCACTCAAACACAGAGCCTATATGGGCAATTTAGAGTGGTCAATTCACCTTGAATCCATGTCTTTGGACTGTGGGAGGAAACCGGCGAACCCGGAGGAAACCCACGTGGACTCGGGGAGAACTTGGGAACTTGGGGAATCCCCAGCACTGAGAGGCAAACGTGCTAACTACTAAACCATCATGCCAACCAGCACCTTACCTCTTTGCATATGACTTATTAGGGAAGTCCAGATCCTGTTTCTGTTTGTACACCTTGGGTATTCAATCATATTTTACATTAGTACCTCATCTAACATCAAAATACTTTTTTTAAGGAACTACCTGCAGGATCACACATCAGAACATCTTACAGACCTTTACTAAAGAACAGTCTGTTTCAGTTGCGAAACAAAAAAGCAGGTTTTAGGTTTGAACATAAACAGAATTATTCAATTGCTATCATTTTGTTAATTGCGATATTAAGCCTCTTTATCAAATCCTTTGGTTTAACACTTCTATTTAAACTTTATTAGAATGTTTTTGAAAATAAATGTTTATTATATATTACAGATCTGAACTAATAACTGAATAGTAAAACTGAAAGCTGTTTCCGTTCCTAAATGTGTTCCAGCTTTTTATCTCAAACTGCAAAGAAAACAAGAACAAGTTCCAACAGCATCTTTATAGCGAGCTCGAGGCCAGTGGAACTCCCCCGAAGAATCTGGACCTGATCTGTCAACAAGTTCACAAAATAATGAGTCAGGACATTTTGAGGGGGTGGGCTTCTTAGCTTCTATGTCTTTAAAACTCCATCTGCTCTTTAGTTCATCAGGACTAATTTGTGGAACATCCATGGTGAGGTATGGACCCGTTACGCGCTCTGCAGGTCGGATGTCTGGTCTTAACATTGCAGGTAAGAACAGTTTTATATTTTAAATATTACAGAATTATACATGCGTGTGTTTCTATAATATCTTTTTGCCTCCTTAGGTTCTGTGGTGCGGGTGTGTGCAGTCAGAACCATGTCAGGCCGGCTTTGAGTCCGATCAGGTTCTGTTCACCGTGCAGAATAGACTTCTGCGCAAAGGCGTGAGGCTCGGCAGAGGTAGAGTACTAAAAATTTTGACTTACAGCCAGTTTTACAGTAACGGGTGAGGTAGCTCAGCGATTAGGGTGTGGGACTAACGATCTGAAGGTTGTGGGTTCAAATCCCACGTCCACTAAAATTACCAATGTGGGTCCTTGAGCAAGACCCTTAACCCTCATTGCTCCGGGGGTTGTATCCCAATTTTATCTCAATTAAATTGTGATCCTTGTAAGTAACTTTGGATAAAAGCGTCTGCTAAACGACCAAATGTAAATGTAATGTAAGTTCATCTGGTAAAACTTTACTTTATGATTTTAATATTTGGTGACTTAACATTTAATGAACTGATTTATTATGATATAAACCTTCAGATGATGTGCAATCATTTCCAGATGTTCATTTGTATAAAGTTATATAAACTAAAGAAGGTTGATCATCGCAGTAATGTGGTACTGATATGAAAACATCCTGCTCAGAGTTTTGGGTGGGCGAGCAAGTTTTTAAGAAAATGTCCTTAAATGGTGTGTGATGTATAACAGGAATTTTTTGTGTCGCTTCAAAATCCCCGCCTACTTTTTATGAATTGTTGCTGGTGCGAAGGAAACGATCACGTTAGGAATCCCAATCTTTTGTTTTAATGTTCTCCCCGTGTCTGCATGTGTTTCGTCCGGGTTCTCCGGTTTTCTCCTACAGTCCAAAAACATGGATTCGAGGTAAATTGGCTGCTCTGAAATTCCCCCTATAGTCTGAGTGTGAATGTGTGCCCAGGGATCGATTGGCACATAGATTGGTTGTATCTGCTCAGCGTCTGAGACGTTCTCCCCACGTAGAGGATTAAACGAATGATAATGAATGAATGAAAAGATATTAGACATTTTTTTAATTTTCTTACAAGTTTGCCATCGGAGCCAGTTCAACATTTTTTAGGGGTGACCAGATTTGGATTCTCCACCTCACCCCGTCCTCTGCATCTCCTACTCTAAACCCAATGCTCTGCATATCCTTGTTTACCACGTCCATATATCTCCTCTTTGGTCTTTCTCTTTGTCTCTTGCCTGGAAGCTCCATCTCCAACATTCTCCTACTGATCTACCCACTCTCCCACCACTGCACATGTCCAAACCATCTCAGTCTGCACTCTCGAACTTTATTCCCCAATGGTTCGTCATGCCCATCCAGGGGAGAACATCTTGGACGCTGGGCGCACAAACTCACACACACACACACACACAAACTATACAGGGCAATTTAGAGCATTCAATTTACCTGGAATCCATGTTCTTGGTTGGACTGTGGGAGGAAACCGGAAAACCTGTTGAAAACCCACAAGGACACGGGGAGGACATAGAAACACACACGGAAACTCCACTCAGATCGGAATTCGAACCAGGAATCCTCAGCGCTGAGAGGCGAACGTGCTGACCACTAAGCCACCGTGCCGCCCTGTTGTACACTCAGAGTTCTGTTTTTCTGTGTAGACTCTTAAAAGGTCCAAGTTTTCTAAACATTATGGCAGTGCAGGGAAATCCATTTTTGTAAACCCTCACGCAGCCACAGGCTTGTGGTTTTGTCCGGACTTGTTTTTCAATTTTGTCTAGAACCAAAAGTAAAAAATTGAACATTTTGGCTGTAGATACAGGTACATTCCTGGCAGTTAAGAAATAAATCTTAACTGAGTCTAATACAGGACAGAATAAACTGCACGCTTCTGTAGATACTATAACACACACACACACACACACACACAGGCACATGTACACCCCTTTCTTGACTTGATTAACATGGCACATCTTAATGAACATAAACCATAAAAGAAAACTGAATATGACTGAAGTTTGTGTTGATGATTATTGTCAATAATGTAAATCTACAATTTTTTTTTTTTATCTCTTTTAAGTTGTTTTTAAAGTCTGCAATGAGAATACACTCCTGAACTTCAACTCGGTCGACAGGCGCTTCCAGGTTCACCGTGATGGCACGGTGGTGGTGAATAGACCCGTCGTTCTGCATGCTGGTACTATAGAGTTCACTGTCCTCGCTTTGGACTCCACTTATAAGCGTCATAGTGTGCAGGTGACTGTTGCTCTGAGAGGACATCAGCCTGAGGTTGATCAGGTATGTCATTTTATTCTTCTTTTATGTTCTTTATGACTTTTACAAACCAAAAGTTTCATACAATTGAACCGTTTTTATAGACGGGCTCTTTATCTTCTGGAGGACTAAAGAGGAGGAAGAGAGAGTGGCTCATTCCTCCAATCCGCATCCCAGAAAATGCTAGAGGACCGTTCCCATCCCAGATTGCTCAGGTAGGTGCGATCTGTCTCTGTGCGGAGTGCTGCTCGTGATTAGACTACAGTTTTAATGTGTAAACATCATTTCTATAAGACCTGAAAATGAAGGATAATGAAAATCTTCTGAACATGTTAAATCAATATTAAGACCCAAATGAACAACATTAATGATATTTAATTCTTTTTTGTGCTGTGTAGCTAAGGATGCTGTTTAGATCTTAGTTGTAACATGATGTGCACCGGGAGCTCGAGCTTTCCATAGATTCAGAAAGCACAGGCGGTACAATGAAACATCTATAATGTGTAGATTTCTTGTTCTGTCTGTTTAATGCTCACACTGCCAGATTTCAGTGTCCACATTTGTGTTCAGATCGGGAGCAGACGTGCTAAAGGAACTGCGATTGAGTTCAGAATTACAGGTGAAGGAGCAGATCAACCTCCAGTTGGCCTTTTCACTGTGGACAAAGACACAGGCATGCTCTTTGTGACAAAGCAAGTAGATCGAGAGTCAAAAGCTAAATATGTGGTAAGAGGCAGTTTTTGTTCTTGCAAAAAAAAAAAAAAAACCCACATCAAATAAACAAAAATCACTCAGCTGTGAAATTGTGTACCTGTAGTTCATGTTTTTTTTTATTTATATAGATATTTTTACAATAGTACATCATTTCATAGCAGCTTTACAATGTTCTAAGCCTAAACTTCCATAAATGAAGCTGAAATGACAATTGTTGTTAAAAAAAAACAGAACAAAAAAAAAAACTTGTGAGGACCGAGGCTCAGTGGGGCAGCGTCAACAGTGCAGGACACCCATGTACAGATTGTGTCGTGATCAAAAACAGTCCACAGGAAGTGAGCAAGATGCAGCTGTGGTCATTTTTTTGTCAATTTAATTTATACTTCAAATATTTGTGATTAATCAAACGAGTGAACAGCGGTGGTATGGAAAGCTCTAATATTTTTGTATATACAGTAAGTTGAGGATATTTATGTAGGATATGTTTAAGTAGCATCTGAAATGAGCGGTCACTTTAAATCAACCCACAGAACCTGCACAATGCCTCATAACCTTCAGTTTGAAATTAATATTAAAGCAATAAGGTAACAGGACTGTGGTGGCTCAGTGGTTTGGGTGTTGGGTTAGCAAACCAAGGGTTGTGGGTTCAAATCCATCCCATGTCCACTGAAGTTACCAATGTGGGTCCTTGAGCAAAACCCTTAACCCTCATTGCTCCAGGGATTCTGTATATAATCCTGTGTCCTGACCCCAACTAATAAATGGGATACTTATAAGTCGCTTTGGATAAAAGCGTCTGCTAAATGACCAAATGTAAATGGTACAGGATGGCGGCAGTATTGCGAATAAATCACGGTAATGAGGTGTTCTTTGGCGAGATGTAATTTACAATCTCTCACAACCTCGAGTGTCTTGCTTTAATAAAACGCTTACAAACACACTAATAAAAAAACAAGGTTTGTTTCATATGTTTATTGAAAGCAAAATCACTAACAGACTGATAATGTAATCTAATCCGGTCTTTAATGTGAATGCTGATCTGGTTTCTCAAACAATTAAATACTGTCATCTAGTGGCCAAATTACAGAATGCAGTTAATATAAAACATCAGGAAAATAATGTGAAGTGCAGAGGTGAGTGTTAAATCATTCATTATCTTTTGCTTAATCCTCTGCAGAGGTGGTGGTGAGGTTCCCCATGCCCGTCCAGGTTCTGGGCAGAAACACACACTATACAGGAATCTAAATAATGTCGGAATGATTTGACTGATTTTATTCATGGGGGTTTATTATCAGTATCAGTTTACCTGTTTGCATATTTGTCCGGTAGCTTCAGGTACACACCCACTCTGTTGTGGAAGGTGTCGCGGAGATTCTTGAGGAAATTATCATCGAAATTACTGATCAGAATGATAATCCACCTGTCTTCATCCAGAGGCCCTTTTTTGCCGTTGTGTCACAAACTGCAACGAAAGGTAACCGCCTTAATGTGTGGAATAACTTACAATAAACAGCTTTCCTTCTTTGATTTGGGGGGTTAAATAATTAACAGCCGTAGGAGTTGCAGCTGCATGAATACTGATGTCTGTGGCTTTGTAATGTTCTTCTGTTGAAAGCAGTTGAGATGTTACCCAACTCTATTCATGTCAGCCCAAAGTAAATGAACCAAAGTGGCTTTCCATTTTATTTCTGCCTAATGGAGTTTCCAAGAATTTTCAAAAGTCTTTTTGGACACTCGATTTTGTTGGATGTTCAGGGACATTAAGAAGCTTGTTAGTACAGGGAAGGAGGACCTCCACCAGATTTGGGAAACATATAAAAGATGTTTTTTCTGTCATCCTCAGAGTAGTTTGAATATAAAAATAAATTGAATGGATTTGTTGTCATCCTTAAAATTGTAGGGACTGACATCCTGAAGGTCACGGCCACTGATGCGGACGATCCTAATACGTACAATTCTGACATCAGATACGCCATCGAAACACAGGATCCTCCTCTGCCTCAACCAGACATGTTCTCCATTAACCCCATCACAGGCATGATCTCTCTGAACTCTCTGCACCCTGAGGTACTAAATAAATACCTAGAAATTCACTGAAATGATGGCAGGACCTTCATATGTGCATTCATCTTACAGAAACAGTTCCTGTACATTTTGAATATTAGAGCAGCAGATCTTGAGGGAAACGGGCTCAGAACCAAAGGGACTGCTGTCATTTTGTTCTCACAGGTGAGGTCCCTCAGTTGGACAGCTAGTGTTGGTTTAGTTGGTTGTGTACTGGACTTAAATCTTTAAAATGTACACATTTGTCTTTGTGTTCCACAGGATGGTGAATTGAATACAGAGTCAGTCCTGGTGATGATTCCTCGGATTTTCTTTCCTGAGAACGACCGAGGCCCTTTTCCTAAGAGGATAGCACAGGTGTGTACATCTCCATCTGTAATCTGTATGTTTATACACCAGCTGAAACACCGGAAATCCACACCTGAATAAGTTTCAGTTCCAGTCCTTAAATCTGATTGGCTGAACTGTTAATCTAGCCGTGACGTTATTGGCGATAACGCACACCTGAGCGCTTTACATTCAATATACCATATTTTCCTTTTTTTTTTAAACTGTGTTCTGTAATTTGGTCACT
>JAOUQT010020126.1:0-11822 GCA_025769995.1 Xyliphius kryptos
ACACTGATAACTACCATTAACATTCCACCAGTTACTAAACTGGTTAAAAAAACAGGAAAGGTGTGTGTGTGTGTAAAGCATTTAAATGGAAATGAGAGGGTATAACCAGATTCCAGATCATTGTTAGTTATAGAATTATGTATTAGATGTATACTGATTGTATCGTATCACCCAAATGAGTATGAGTCTTCTTATGAGTCTGGTTACTCTCAAGGTTTCTTCCTTACTTCCTCAGGGTGTTTTTCTTTACGACCGTTACTCATCTGTGATAAAATGTTTTCTGTAAAGCTGCTTTGGGACAGTGTCCATTGTTTAAAGCACTTTATAAATAAAATAAAATTGAATTGAATTCTTACGATTTAAGGGTCAGAGAAAGAATGAATGAGTCCTGATTCACAAAACTGACCCATAAACACATCAGTCTTATAACAGTGTAATGAGCAAAATAGTCATTTAAACATTTCCAAGTTGTTGGTCAGAGTTTTTGTAGGATTACATCATACAAATTGGTATGACTCAAATAAACACTCAGCATTTCCTTCCCTCTTTCACTTCGGGCTTCTGTTTGGAGAAATTCACCACATTTCTATTCCCACAGTTTTGATAACTGCAGAGATTCCTATTAGAGACTGCAGGTTACTGACAGAATATTGGCGAGTTTTATTGCTTCTTCTAGCACAGTAAACCCTCAATAACAGCAGTAAGAAACAGATTGCAGTGTGTGTGTGTGTTCGTGTGTGTTCGTGTGTGTGCACGTGAGAGAGAGAGACATTCGCTGAGTAAGATTTCCGAGTTGGACTTTGATTTATTTCGATCACTGGGCATAACCTGTTGGAGTGTTTTATTGTCCTTTTATTTTTTTATTTAATGTAATCATTACAATAATTACATTTCTTAAATTTTCTTTAAATGTTCTGCAAAATAATTAACATCTAAACTAACATAAACACTAACTAAACTAACACTATAAACTAACACAATACCATTTTATAATAATAATATTTTTATAATTCACAACTTTTAATCTTATAATTTCACAAACCCAAGGTCACATTACATAATTAAGATATAATCTTTGAATAAGATTAATCAAATCTAAAGACTATTAGAAATATTTATCGCAAGTTAGATTTAAAATTAGATAAATGTTAAAGTTTCAATTCTGTTCACACTCTGTCTGGTTTTATCTCTGCCAAAAAGAAACACTCGTTTACTAACTCGTTTACTAACACTTAGATGGTGTGAATGTGGGGCCCGAGAGGTCAAAGATCACATTCCTGCTTTGTTTAGAGAGGGGGGAGGATGGAAATTAGGGTGGAGGAGAGAAAGAGAGAGAGAGAGATTAGACTTAAAAAACAACAAAATTGTTAAGTGAGACTCTGGTGGTAGAAATTTTAGAGAGGCACCAGTAAAATACTCTGGGGGTAGAAAAACTCTGGGGGTAAAAACTCTAGGGGTAAGAACTCTGGGGTGAAAACATGCTTGGGTTAAAATTCAGTTGTTCTAAATTTTCAAAAAGTAAATAAAACTCATTGCTCTGTTTTATTAGTATTCATTTCATTCACCTTTTCTAAATGTTTTTTGTAATATTCACGTATCCCAGCATCCACATCTTATTAAATCCATTAATCCATGGTGTATTTATGAGTTTTAAAAAATGCACTATTAATAAAAAAATCAATGAGGGGATAATTAGCAGGACATTTTTTTGTGGAGTTTGCATGTTCTTCCCGTGTTCGCTCAGGTTTTCTCCGGGTGCTCCAGTTTCCTCCCGCATTCTAAAGACATTCATTTTAGGGTAACTGATGTCTTTCTCTACCTTGGCCTTTAGTGTGTGAACGTGTGTGTGACTGTGTGTGGGTGTCTGAGCATGTCTTTATTGTGAGGACCAGCATTGTGAGAGCATTTGGTGTTATGAGGACATTTTGGCTGGACCTCACAAGGAAAATGTTTATTTATTTTAGTTTTAACTAAATGACTAATTAACATTTTAATATGTGGCCTAGCACCTACTTAGCTTCTTTTGGAGCTTCTGCATTGGACATTGACTTGTGTCAGAGTGGAGTCTGTTTCCTGATGTCTGTATGCTTTAATTAATCATAAAAACCCATTTCTAAAAAAGTTGTGACAAAGGACAAATTGTAAATAAAAACGAAATGCAATTATGTAGAAGTTTCAAAATTTCATATTTTATTAAAAATAAACAATAAATGACATATCAAATGTTTAAACCAAGAAAATGTATCATTTAAAGAGAAAAACTAGGTCACACTTACAGAAAATGGTTCTCTGAAGAATTAAAATCATTCGGAAAGCCTGAATCAATAACCTGACATAAATGTGTATTTATTACAGAGTAACTGTTCAATATTCACTTTCGAGTGAATCTGCTATATTTATTTTATATTTATATAAATTAATTTATTCTCTAATTGGCTAAATCCTGATATTAATACTACTGTACAATCTAAGTGAGTTCTATAACAATGACATGACAAACACAAATACTATTTCTTGCTTTAAAATCACTTTCAAGTTATTTTTTATTATTAACTAATGCAGAGATTCACGATTAGATGGACGATTTTATTTGGAACGCTATAAATAAACAAGAGTTCTGAGATGAATCTGATTAACACTGAAACAAATAGCTTCCTGTTAATTACAATAGAGAAATAAACACTCAATCTATTGTTACAGCTTTACTCCAAGAAAGAGCAAAAAAACCCAGTGAAATATAAAACAAAAGAGGCATTATTGTTGTAGTGGCAGTGTTTTGGGCACAATGTTGGAGTGAGGGCTCTCTAAAAGCCTGGTGCTGTATTTCAAATTGATTTTAATTAATATAAATTTTAATTTATTATTAAAATTACTAGTAGTAACAGTAGTTCTTAGTGTTATTATTATTATTATTATTATTTTTTTTTTATTATTATTAAGACTAAGAATTAGCTATTGTTTATATTAGTGTTGTTAAGTGTCTGTTCCTGAAGAAAAAGTGATTTGTTTCTGTTGTAATCTTTGTTCTATACCAAAAAGCATTTGGCAAATAGCAACATTCCCTTTGTCACGCCAATAAAATTTCATAAACTGTAAACCTCAATTTCTCCAAATTTTGTGGAAGCAAAACTATTGGCAGTTTATTGTTTTCTAAACAGATGAAGAGCCTGAAGAGATGAAGAGTTTTGCTTAAAGTTAAAATGGCTATTTCTGCATGACGACGTGGATCTTTAATTTATAATCTCAACATTTTCAACACTTTCATCTGCCAGTTAAAAGTAAAAGAAAGTGATACATTTTTCCACTATGTTTTTTACACACAGCGGAATTGATCCTCTGCATTTAACCCATCCGTGCAGTGAAATACACACACACACAGGTGAAGTGAGCACACGTGCCCAGAGCAGTGAGCAGCTAGCACAGTGCCCGGGGAGCAACTAGGGGTTAGGTGCCTTGCTCAAGGGCACTTCCGCCATGACTTGTCGGTACTTGGAATTGAACCACGGACCTTCCAGTCACAAGGCTGGTTCCTTAACCACAAGCCTACGACTGTTAGGGTTCAAGCATGTTTCTACACACTTCCTCACAGATTTTTTTCAGGTTGTTAATCTGTTATAAACAAAATAATGATGAGTTTCCCTTCTGAATCTGCCTCCTCTCAAGTTTTTTCCTGCTCTGATCATCTTAGAGAGATTTTATTGTGAAATAAAATGCATAAATCTACAAACTCAATTCAAAAAAAGTTGGGGCAAGTACAAAATGTAAATAAAAACAAACTGCAATGATGTGAAGGTTTTAAAATTCCATATTTTATTAAGAGTAGAACATAGATTATATATCAAATGTTTACACTGAAAAAATGTATCATTTGAAGACAATAATTAAGTTTTCCACTTGCCACACTTTATTTTAAATGAGCTTTGGCCCAGAGAAGACGTCTGCGCTTCTGGATCTTGTTCAGATGCGGCTTCGTCTTTGAACTAGCTGGCAATGGCGAATGGCACGGTGAATTGTGTTCACAGATAATATTCTCTGGAAATATTCCTGAGCCAATTTTGTGATTTCTAATACAGAAGCATGCCTGTATGTGTAAATACACCAGTTTGGAAATCTTATCACCGATCACATGACACATGCAACTAGTTGTCCCTTATCCATTGATCATTTAGTGAATTAAAGTGCATTCTTACTTGTATATTATAACTGTGATATAATAATGTGATTTCCTGTGTATTTAGGTGTGAACTCGCCCACTCAGTACAGCTGTGAAGCTCACAATGCTAAAGGAGTCACTGTTTCTAGAGAGGCTCAAGTCAATGTGAAAGGTACAAATTTAACAGGAAGAACATTTAATTTTATGCAAATAAAATTTACTCACTGGTTTAATGTTTTTACATTTATATTTCAGATTTTCCAGCTAAAGTCTCCGAAATTACTGTAGTGAAGCGTGAAGCAAACAAATTGCTTTTGAGCTGGACACCTGGACATGATGGATTCTCTCCTCTCAGTATCTGTCACATCTCCGTAAATCATTTAATTTAATCTAAATTTGTCAATATAAAATGAAAAATTGCAATTTATTTATTAATTTATAAAAAAATCTCATTTATTAAACAAACATAATTACTGTATATAATGTCATTTCTTTCTTATTCACTTTGATCCTAAAGAAATCTAGGAATTCTTGCATGAAATTTGCATAAGAACCTGATCATCACAGCCCTTCCCACATCACACTTTCTCCCAAAGTTGCCCAAATAACTCTTTAGAATGTTGAAATTGTATCTTATAATATAATTTACTATCACTGGCGCATTACTGTTCCAGTGTGGTGATGCTCTCTATATAGAAAGTGTCAGTGTGGATGTCTATGTAGCTCCTTCAATGAGCCCTAACCTCAAATCCACCAGAAAACCTCTGGAAAAAACTGGAACTCCGATTCAAACTCAGACCGTCGTGATCATCATAAATATCCCATTTCACTTAAGCTCTTGTAAGAGATTAAGCACAAATCCACACAATCATGCTCTAAACTTTAGTGTAAAAACTTCCTAGAAGGCTAGAGATTATTATAACTACAAATTAGAGACTACATCCTATCTCAAATAGGTACAGGTGTGATGGTCAGGTATCCACAAACATTTGTCCATATGTTTTAAGAATTTCTGTATGATACATTTTTAACGTTTTTCTGACATACCTTGATGTTTTTGTTTATGTGTTTATATGTAATTTTGTAATGTTCTGTAACGTGACATTTCTGCGATATTTTTACATTTTTTTGTGACAGTTTTGTTTAAAAATTGTTTGGTGACATTTTTATATTTTTAGTTGCATTGTTATGGCACCATTGTGAAGTTTCTGTGAAGTTTCTGTAACGTTTTTGTGACGTTCTGTTCTATATTCCAGGTGAGAGAGTTGGGCAGAGAGCTGGGCAGTCCCACTAAGGTACACAGTGTGTCAGTGCCGCCATTTTATTACCAGATCACTGACCTCAAAGCCGTGACAGGTTATAACATGAGTGTGTCCTGTTCCAATGAGATGGGTGTCTCCCCCCCGAGTTCCTGGGTCCAGAGCAGCACTACAGAAGGAGGTGTGTGTTCATGTACACCCTCATTCCAGTCTCAGAGACACTACATTAATGTAGAAAACTACTGTTTGTGCCGCTCTACGGTAACTTCTTATCAAATTGATTATGCAAAAATCGGGTGTCGTGAGTCACCTGAGTATGTATTTGTTGTAGAGGAATAATTAGTAACAGGGTTCAAGTGAATTGTCTCTTTATTCTATGACTACCTTATGGGAATAGGAGTGGGTTTTGGAGAGGAAATGTTCCTTTCCTCTATAGGGCGTGTTCACATTCTGTTTCCTGTAGATTTCTGAAGAACATCAATAGAGTTTCAGTAAAATATTCTCCTAATCTTTTAACAGTCGCGTGTTCATGAAGCACAGGTTCACCATATGGTCAAAAGTTTCTGGATAATATGTATATATATATATATGTATGTACAGTTGCATCTCAATAAGTTCGAATATCATCGAAAATTTCATTTATTTTAATAATTTAATACAAAAAGTGAAACACATATTCTATAGATTATATGTACAATATTACAAACACCGTGATCTATTGTAATGTTGATGATTGCTTACAGCCAATTAAAACCTAAAATCATTAACTTGAAAATTAGAATATTATGTAAGACCAACTAAAAAAAATAAATAAATAAATATTAAATCAGATATTTTGCATCAATGTGGCATGGCAAGGAGACGATCTGCCTGTGGCACTGCTCAGGTGTTATGGCGGCCCAGGTTGCTTTAATAGCAGATTTCAACTTGTCTGCATTAATGGGTTTGGTGCCTCTCATCTACAATCTACAGATCTACAATCTACAGTCAAGCAGAGTGATACTGTGGTTATTAAACCAGGTATTAGTACTTTTGGCAGTGTGGACATGTGCCAAGTTCTGCTGGAAAATGAAATTTCCATCTCCAAAAAGCTTGTCAGCAGAGGGAAGAATGAAGTGCTCTAAAATTTACTGGTAGACAGCTGTGCTGACTTTGGTATTGATATAGCACAGTGGACCTACACCAGTATATGACATGGCTCCCCAAACCATCACTGATTGTGGAAAATCGATGCTAGCCCTCAAGCAGCTTGGATTGTGTTCCTCTCCAATCTTCCTCCAGACTCTGGTACCTTGCTTTCCATATGAAACGTAAAATTTTCTTTCATCTGAAAACAATGCATTAGACCACGGAGAAACAGTTTTTTTTTATCCTTGGCCCAGGTAAAACGTTTCTGGTGTTGTGGTCTTAATCTTGGTCATGAGTGGCTTGACACAAGGAATGCAACAGTTGTGGTCCATGTCCTAGATACATCTGTGTGTTCAAGAGATGTATCTATGTCCTGGATACATCTCTTGAAGCACTGACAGCATGCCGCAGTCCACTCGTTGTGAATATCCCCTCAAATATTTGAATAGATTCTTCTTCACAGTCCTTCAAAGCTGTGGTTTTATGTGCAAATTTTTCGAAACACTTTTACTTCCTCTCAACCTTCCATTACTATGCTAGGATACAGCACTCTGTGAACAGCCAGCAATGAAGTTTTGTGGAGTGTGTCAATGACTGCCAATGTCTTCCCCATGATTGTGTAGCCTACTGAATCAGAATAAAGGATCATTTTAAACACTTAAGAAGTTTTTGCAGGTTTTGTATTAAATATTCAAATTTTCTGAGATAATGATTTCGGGTATGATTTCATTGGCTGTAAGACATAATCATCAACATTAACAGAAATAAACACTTGAAATAGATCACTGTGTTTGTAGTAAAGTTATATAATGTGTACATTTCACTGTTTGTATTATATTACTGAAATAAATGAACTTTTGATGATATTTAAATTTATTGAGATGCACCTGTGTGTTCTTTTGAGCGGAATCTTGCACACACTGTTGTCAATATAAATAGCTTGTTTTTAATCTGCTATGTGTACAGGGCAGTTAAATTAAGAGGCCCAGAATATTCTGTTGTGACGCTCGTTATGATGAAGCAAAAAAAATACTAACCTTAGAACTTCTTAGAAACTTTAAGGGGTCGCTCTATAAATTGTGAGTAAAATTTGCACATTGTATTTTAAAGCGTTTTTGGTGTTGATGTCCCTGTTGAAAAGGTGATTCCAGATTTAATTCCTCCTTGCTGTTGTAATGAGCTCCATTCTTCTGGGAAGACTTTATTTTATTGTAAAACAAATGTATTGTTTTAGGTTTTGAGAATGTGCTTGTATCTCATAGTTTCAGTAAAATTTACAATGCAATAACATACATAAATTAAACACAATCACAAAATATTAGAAATAATCGCAAATGAATGGGTATGATGACCAGGTGTCCACAAACTTTTGTTTATTCTGTAAATGTCCTTTGTGCCATCACTTCCTGTCATTATTTCCTCCCCGTGTTTACTGTGTTTATATTTTCAGTTCCCTCTGCAGCCCCTCAGAACGTGACCGCTCGCATAAATGAATCCATGATGATGATACGATGGGAAGCTCCGCCTCCTGACACCATAAACGGCATTTTACAGAGATATGATGTTCTTATTGACAATGGGAAAAATGTCAAGAAGGTGAGTTATCTTCGTATTATTTATAGGATAGTAAAGGTTTATTATTATTCTTTTGTGTATAGTGTTGAGAAGAAAGCATTGATAAAGAATGACGTGTGCTTCTTTTGAGTCACGTGAAGCACGCAGCATCTTTTATAACTGCTGCTGCATCAGAGGGCTGTGAAACATGTAACACACAGCAGACTAAAGTGCTGTCTGCCATCTTCTGCATACGTCAGCTCGTAGACAACCGCACACTGCTGCTGCCAGTGGAATTGCCTTTACACTAATTAGTCTTTTATAACGCCTTTAACTTTATCTCGTAAAAATCTTTATTAATACAACTTTTTTTCTCGATGTTTGTATTTTCTCAGACGCTAAAATGGGGTTTGTTTTTTTAATAACTTTTTCCATGTAGTTTCACATTTCCCTGTTGATCTTTTCCTTGTATCTTCTATATCAGCTCTGTTTTATATAAAACATTCTTTCCTTTAAACCAAGGAAAATGTGGGAGTATAAACAGGAATGTTGTTTGTGTTCAATCTCTGAATCATCTCTCACTGAACGGAATTTCATTGTATAAGTGAAAAGCAAATTGTTCAGATATTTTTATTCTCTCCACTCATATGACTGTGTGAATTACTGGAAGTGTGTGTGTGTGTGTGTGTGTTCGTGTGTGTGTGTTTAAATGTGAGGTGTTACAACGCGAATTCCAGTTGGGACTTTGTATAAAACTAAATTAAAAACAAAATCCAATGATTTGCGAATCATTTTTAACCCACATTCAATTAAATATACGTCAAAGACAAGATATTTAAAGTAAACGAAAAAACCTAATTGTTTTTGGAAATTTTTACTCATTTTAAATTTAATGTCTGCAAAACGTTTCAAAAGAGTTGGGACCTGGGCAAGTTTACCACAGTGCTACATCACCTTTACTTTTAACAACACTCAAAAATTGTTTGGGAACTTTTCCAGTCTTTTTTTGCCCCGGTCCCAACATTTTTGGAACGTGTTGCAGACTCAAATTGAAAAAGGAATATTTGCAAAAAAAAAACAATAACGTTTATCTGTTTGAACATTAAATATCTTGTCTTTCTAGTGTATTCAATTAAATATGGGTTGAAAAGGATTTGCAAATCTTCATATTCTGTTGGTTCATTTATTTATGTTTTACACAACGTCCCAACTTCATTGGAACTGGGGTTGTTATTAAAATGATCATTAATTGAATTGTACCAAATTGTACAGATTGTACCAAACACCGATGTGTTGTTTTTTTCTGGACAGATGTGATGTGTGTTGTTCCATTTGGAACAAATGTGATCTGTGTCATTTGTTTTTCTCTCACTTTCTATCACATGTCTGTGTGTGTTTTACTTCTTCCTCTTTTGTAACATTCTATCACTTTTGGTTCTGATTCCACTTGTGAGAGTTTATTTCTCTATCTAAGATGACATTTGACTTTCAACTTATTTATAAAACTTTTGTTTTTACATGTGATTTTTTTTATTTCCCTTTTCACATCAGTTTTGTTATGAAACTTGTATGCTAGGAACAAGACATGTCTGTGTGTGTGTACTTCAATGTTTCTAAAGACAGGTTTCTTCCTTTTTTTTTCACTGATATGATGTCCTTATTCTCTCAGAATCTCTTTTATATGACTTTTATACATGCTCCACATTCTGGGATTCTCATACAGGGGCTGGAGACAATAGCAGTTGGATTTACTTTTGCACACGTAAAACAAAACAAACTAAAAATCATGCTGTTAGGAGTAAACAATAGGAGTAATATAACACATGGCATAGCAACAAACCCCAAGATAATTAGTACATTTCCTGATACCCTTATTTTATGCCGCAGCCGTGCAGATCTAGTATCTCTCAGGTAAATGGCTTCAAGTGGAAAGGTGATTACTGAGACTGAAGCATCTTGGGTAAGGTAGTTCTTTGAGAGCCCTGTACTTTGTTGGTTCCTTGATGCCCTCCATTGTCTGTGGACTTGACCCAATGAGAAACACTTTTGTCAGTGTGTTTTCTGATACAATTACACACTCTAGGTGTGCCTGCCCCTAATGCTGCTCCACAGTTACTGCACTCTGAATATAGATGTGATGTTCCTATCTTCACTATAGGAAAAGTACAAAAATATATATGTGTGTGTATGTGTGCCACAGATCCACAGTATCTCTACAGAAGCCGTGGTGCCAATGCAGGAGTTTAACACCACATATACTGTAGAAGTGACGGCGTGTACACAGACTGGATGCGGAGTTAAAAGTTCTCGTGTTTGGTTCTTTGTCCCAGAAATTGGTAAGAAATGTATTTTAATAAACTTCTTCGGTGGCATGGTGGCGCAGTGGTTAGTTCTGCAGTCTCACAGCAAGGGGATCCAGTTTAGAGAGCCCTGGGTGGGGCGACTATGGAAATGTCTGTGTGGAGTTTGCATGTTCTCCCCGTGTTCGCTCAGATTTTCTCCGGGTACTCTGGTTTGATAGGTTAATTGGTGTCTCTAAATTGCCCGTTAGTGCATGATTGTGTGTGTGTGCACCCTATGATGGATTGGCTCCCTGTCTAGGGTTGTTCCGGCCCTTGTACCCAGAGTTGCCGGGTGGGCACCGGCTTCCCCGTGACCCCAGAATTGGGATTTAGCGGGTATAGAATATGAATGAATGAACTTCTTCAGCATTAAATGCACGATTCATTTTATTATAGAAATTATTGAATCACATTTGTGTAAAGATGTGATTTATTTTACTCATTGTGGAGAGTTTCTGATTAAACACCTGTTAAAGTTCCAAAGAGTCTTAAACCTGAACATACATCTCACAAGTTAAAACTTTAGCTTCCATCAATTAAAATTCTTCTGCAACTGTTTTTAAATGTTTTAAACATTCAGTCTTTACATTCATATCGTTTATTGGCAAATTATGTAATCAGCAAGATTATCTGTCAGTAGAATACATTAGTGTGTAAACTAAAATTAGTAAAATGTCTAGAATTAAGTTTAATAATCTTAGATCAGATCATATTAGAATGCTAATAATATGAGCGTCTAGATTAAACAAAAATGTTTTACTTTAAATGTTTTGGCAGCACAGTGGTGCACTGGGTATTACTGTCGTCTTTCAGCCAGAAGGACCCGAGTTTGATCTCCAGATTGGGGGGGCTGGGAATTTTCTGTGTAGAGTTTGCATGTTCCTCCCTGTTTGTATGGGTTTCCTCCAGGTACTCAGATTTCACCCCACAGTCCAAGTGCTAGGTTAATTGGAGATGCTACATTTTTTGGTCTCAAGCCTAAAAAGGTGAAAGTCGTGGCAGAAAGCGCACCCTGCGTAAAACACGTGCCACACTGGCAGTGCAAGTGACTCACTGTGGCAACATGTGGTAGCAGGTAAAAGCCGAGAAAATTAAAAAACATTACAAATTTTTTTTGCAGTATTATTCTGTATTATTACATACATTTGTATTCATCATCATCGTCATCATCATCATCTTGTAATTATTTTTATTATTATTTGTATTTATTATTAGAAGTAGTATTAGTATGTTTGCAGTTCTTATTAGTATTATTAATTTATTATTATTCTCTTTTAATTTTGTTATACTAGTCTTATACAGGGGTCATACAATAAAACTGAAACACCTGTCATTTTAGTGTGGGAGGTTTCATGGCTAAATTGGACAAGCCTGGTGGCCAATCTT
>JAOUQT010020135.1:0-11822 GCA_025769995.1 Xyliphius kryptos
TGTGTAGCACCTTGGTCTGGAGGAACATTGTATCGTTTCACTGTGTACTGTAACACTGTATATGTCTGAAATGACAATAAAACTACTTGAGACTCTTAATGCCCAAGAAAACCTGTAAACTAAGTGGTGCCAGTAACACTGATACCATACTTGAAAAAAAGAACTTGGTGCTAAGTACAATTGAACAGTCTAAATAAAATGATATAGCTTAGGAGACAATCCTAAAAAATGCAAGTGGAATTTTGAAGAGTTATTGTATAGAGACTAATAGTAACCTAATACTAACATTTAAATGTCCACAGCTGAATAAGTTTTTAGACAGTATCATTTTTCGTCAATCAGCCAGAGACTTCATAGCCTTCTGGGCGATCTAGAAACCATATTATTTTATGGTTATTTAACTTGGCTTAAATGGAGCTAAGGCAACATATTAAGACACAACGATGCTTACTGAATTCATTATCTCCTGCATGATTTGATAGGAATATTGCCTTCCAGAGAATTATGGGTACAGGACTGAAAACCTAGCCAATGAAAACCTGAAAAGAAATCATCCTGGCATGTATAAACATACAGTAACAAGTGAAAACTAATAGAGGCTCTCCACTTAACTTTTCCAAATATATGGTGATACAATGAGCTAATATGAAAGAAAAAATAAATAAGAGCACATTTGCAAGGCTTACCGGCAACTTTCAAAACCAGTCTTAGAGATCCAAGATTTTGACCAATATTTTTTTCATTTAGATTTATCAAGAAGTAGAAGCTTAAAATTACTTTTTTAAGAGACCTGATTACCTAAAAAATCAATCAATTTTAAAATCAATTTAAAATGCACAATGAACATGGTCCTTACAACTGTCACATCTCTGCTCAGCACACACTGTAAGGAACTAATTGACTGAGTCTCAGGCCTCCATTGACTATGACTGTGGGAATATTTCATGTCGAGACTATATCTTTCCTTATTACTAATTTTCCACAGTACCCCATCGTGCTGGGCCTACCATGGATGAGTCGCCATGACCAATTGATATCCTGGCAGCAACGAGAGATTAAGGCATGGTCAAAGCAGTGTTTTAAACAATGTCTTCCGAACCGTACTATCAATCTCAGGTCTACTACAATTAAAAGTCCACCAGTCCAAGTTTCCTGTGTTGTTCCTCAATGTTATTCTGATTTAATGGAGGTGCTCAGTAAAAAGAAGGCACAAGGACTCCCCCTCATAGGGAGTTTGATTGCAAGATCAACCTTCTTTCAGGTTGTGTTCCTCTACGCAATAAAGTCTATGCGCTGTCATTACCTCAGAAAAAAATCTATGCAGGACTACATCAAAGAAGCCCAGGCTGGTTATATCCATCACTCCACATTCCCGAGTGCATTTACTAGGGCCCCCATCCTTAAATAACCCAACCCAGAGTTGCCGTTCTGCCCAATCTTCTTCAGTGTCATAGGAAAGCCTGTGTCTAGTCAGCAGCACAGGGTGAAAATCTGGAACAACCTTAAACAATGTACAACTCCAATGTAGGACACATACACTGACACCCTAAGAGCACTTGTGTTTTTGCAATGTGGGAGGAAACCAGAGAACCAATAGAAAATCCAACCACACAGGATTCATGGCAAACTCAGCTCAACTTACAGACACTGGGTGCTGTAGCCTCACCACTGGCTGAATAGTAGTAGGTGAGCGATGCACAGCCTGTGGCACAATATTCATTCTTTCAAGCAGTAATAGATATGATAATATTCATTATGCCGTATTTCGTTTAGCTTTAAATGATCACAAATAACTGTGAGTGAAATTCCTTCTTTGAATTCAAAGTTTTAACTTCACAGAATAGCTTCAAACCATTTCAAATCGCCAGCTGACCGTAGAATAGGGCTTCATCTAGCCTCACAAATCCTAAGGCTAACAAAATTCATTATTTATTTTTCTCTGTATTGACTTTCTCACTTATTTTTCCACTATCCTAAATAGTGTGGGAATGAGGGAGGAATCCAGAGAACCTGAAAAAAACCTGCACAAACACAGGCAGAACATGTAACTCCACACAGTATTTCCAGAGTCGCTCCATCTGGAGTTCGAACCCTGGATCTTCTTGCTGTGAGGCCCCAGTACTATCCACTGCGCCACCGTGCCACCCCTACTACAATTTCAAAAAGCTTTAATGTTCAGGCAGCTTGGTAATATAGCAATGTGAGGGTTACAAACTTAATGAAACAAAGTGTAATGTAGTTAATGTAATGTAGTTGGGGTCAGCCGTGGCTTAATGGATAGGGTAAAGGGCTGGGGACCAATAAATCACTGGTTCACACCCCACTCTAGGCAAGTCATGGCTGAAGTGCCATTGAGCGACGCACCCAATCCCCAACTTCTCCTCATGCGTCTCTGGAGCACACTGCTCCAGGTGTTCAGCTCTGGATGGGTTAAATGCAGAAAAAGAATTTCCCTACGGGAATCAATAAAGTATCAATTATTATTATTATTATTATTAAATATAAAAATGTAGTTAAAATGGTATAAGTGGTCAAGACAACTTGCTAAAGTGAAAACTGAGCATCATAATGGGGAAGAAAGATGACTTAGGTTACTGAATTTGGCATAGTTGTTGGTCAATTGTTGCAGAAGGTCAACAGTAACTCAAATAACCACTCATAACAACCAATGAATGCAAAATACCACCTCTGTTGAAAGTATGCCACAAATAATTAATGCAGTTCTGAAGGCAAACAGGGCTTCATAATTTCTCTAACAAGGTGTAACTAATAAAGTTACCAGTGAGTGCATATAAAATAATGTTTCATCAGTTGCACATGGTTGATTACTGTGCTAAAATGCCCTATGTGTGACATGTGTGTGGATTGCGTAGCTTTATGTAGATAAACTGATGTACATAGACTTGTGTTTTTACCTGTGTGTATTCCTGCCTCAATCTCAGATGTGATGGCATAGTGTTGCATACGTACCCATGACTTGGGTGATCTGCATATATGTGAAGGTAGCAGTAATACAGAAGCTTCTACTGGTATTTTAGAGGAACATACTGTATACTTCATGTTTATTTCAGCAGGACAATGTCAGGCCTCATTCTGTGTTAGGTACAACATTACTGTTGACATAGAATGTATACTTGACTGGTCCACCTACAATCCATATATAGTATGGCTCATATAAAAAGAGCACCATAAGGTATTGCCATGTTAGAGAGCAGCTCAAGTCATGTTTATTGGTGTAAAGGGCAGCATGATGCAGTGTCTAGTGCTGTTGCCTTACAACTAGAATGCCCGAGGTTCAATCCCTAGGTGGGATGAACCAGGAGATTTATGTGTGGTTTAACTTTTAACCTTGTTCTCATCATCAGATGCAATGATATGCCAAATTGTCTGTGACTTTTTATGTATTTGGATGTATTAGAGTATGTATTATGAGGGCTACAACAGGGGGCAGATCATTCTCTTATAGAATGAATAAATGAAAATGAATGAAATTTATTGCCAAGTAGTACAAGACATACACATAATTAAATTTCGTTTCTCTCAGACCCACAAAACATAACATAACAAGGACATAGATGCTTACAGGACTAAACAACCACCGGGACATTGGGATAGAGAAAGGCCACTGCCCATCCACGTGCCACCTTTTTAACATAAAAGGAACATAAAAAAGAATAAACACTAGGGAGAGGTCAAAAAATGTACTGAGGCTCACAGTTCCTCATGTGGTGAAGTGTGGGGATCAGCCTTGGCAAGTCATGGCTAAAGTTCCCCAACTGCTCCCCGTGCACCCCAGTAGAGTGCATAACACTGCTGTTCCAGGTGTTCAGCCCTAGATGGGTTAAATGCAGAGAAAGAATTTCCCTATGGGGATCAATAAAGTATCTATTATTATTATTATTAACATAGTTCGCAAGAAATATAGAACACACAACACAAGAGTAGGAAATAAGGGAAAAGGGATTTGAGTTGAGGGATAGAGGAGCATGAAAGTGGGGGGAAGAGAGTTTTATCTTCTCTCTGTCCTTCATGGAGGATTTGTTTATCCCAGCCACAACCTTGAAGAGCTGTGGTCGGTTTTCAGGGTAGCCAAAACATAGATTAGACCTTATTTGCTAAAGGGGGAAAAATTCCATTCTTATAGTCTTTCAGTTCTACACATATTTGATATGTCCATTTTGTGGCCCATTTCGGTCTCTCGGATGATCCGGTTGATTAAGCAGAGACATGATATTGTGCGTTTTATGATTTAAAGTCCCAATTTGAGTGCTGACAGCTCTGCTCATTGCATCAACCATTTCGGGCAGATTCAAAGGGGGTCCTAATCCTAATGCTAGGAACTCGCTGTGGTGACCCCTGTTGACAGGAAAAAAGCCGAAAGATGTCTCTTCCTTACTTCCCCATGGAATTTTTCCTTGCCACCATTACTCATCTGGGATAAAATGTTTCTGTAAAGCTGCTTTGGGACAATATCCATTGTTAAAAGTGCTTTATAAATAAAATTTTATTAAATTAAGTATGGATTTAAGCTTGTTCTTGTTATAAAATGCAGTCTGTGAAGACAGAATGTGATGTCAAACAATAATCTGTAAAAAATACAATTTGTAAAATGGAAAAATTAGAAATTATTCTTAGTTTATTAAAAAAGTATAATTTAAGAGATAATTTAAAAGTGTGCTTCAAGCATCAAGTTCAAATTTATCAAATTCAAATTTCAGATTTTATTAAATGTATTGCATTTTAGGAAGGTTCTAGAAATGGGGTTTGTATGTTTTGAACTTTATTTAATTTTATTTAAGCGTTTACATAAGTTAAATTTGCAACAGCAGGAAAATATCTTGCAAAAGGCTTTAACATCAGCATTAGAAACGCTGATCTCATGAAAAATTTATGGCAAGCAGTGAATGTGTTATAAGTGTTGATCTCTTTCATCTACTGGTTTGGTGTTTATTTATAAAATATTTTGCTTGTTCTTTGAAACTACTTTATGGGCCAAATACATATATATATAAATGCTCAACATGATAATAATACACTTAAAGTGTTTCAAATATATGTCAGCTAATAATTCAACCCATCTGAATCCTGATTATAGTAATTTTGGTAAAAGAATATCGTGGATAGTAGGGTAAGAGAAAGTCGTAGATAGAGACATGGATTATGTAGAGACTAATGGTTCTTGTCCATGGTATTTTTTAACATCATTTCAGTACGCATGGTTAATCAGGATGACAGAAATGACAGGAAGACGTTTTCATTGATATCCCACAGATTTCGTATCTCCAATTCACCTGGCATGTTTTGGTCTGTGAAAGGAAACCAGAGCAGATGGAAGAAACCTATGCCGACAAGACTTCAAATATAAATAACCTAGTCCTCCCATCCCAGGAATCAAACTAAGGAAATTCTTGATGTGACATGATAGTGCTACCCACTGTGCCACTATTTGTTTATATATTTATTTATTTTAAATATGATAACACATAACGATTTTGAATGCCATCCTTGCACAGGGTCTATGTTAATCTTAATTATATTAATTAATATATCTCTGTATTATCAATTTTGGTGTATGTGCCACTATTAACCATACCAGGAATTAAAATCATAAAAGCAGAAAATCTACACTGGTCGAGGAATATGAGATACGTATAATCTGACAAAGATCCTGCTAACATGCAATAAGCACTGAAAATATTATAGGATTCGAATAATAATCATATTCAGTTGTTTTTGGCTACGCTCAGCATCTCTTCCTCACACACACACGCACACACACACACACACACACGTAGTCTCAGATTGTCTTTATTCAGCACAGTGAGTTCGGAAAATACAACTTGTGTATCTGTAGATACGGCTATATGTCTAGATTGGCTGTCATAAATAAATGATAATGTATAATTTTGAACATCCTGCCGAATGACATTGGGTTTTTCAATAAAATATGAGCTCCCTGTGTGAAGGAAAAAATAAAAGAATTATCTGGAGTGAGAAAGAGGGAGAGCCCTGTGGTGTGACATTGTTACAGTATATATACTTCCAGAGTATGGCAAGTGATCTATGTCATAAGTTATGAAAATGAATGCTCCAACATTTCATGCTGTTATATATTTACAGCCTTTTTTTACCATATCATACAAAGCATAGAAGGTGTGTATGTGGGAAGAGGTAAATGTGAATGTTCCTGTTTTGGGTGCCAAGTAAATAAGAGGGAAGGAAATTGTTTGTAAGTGTGATTTAACACAGTTTAAGATGATAAAGAAAATGAATCATCTTTCTTCTTTCTGCTGCAGCTCTATGTGGGAGTTTGTACCTAGTATTATTGTTTTGGTTAAATGTCAAGAAATGGATTTACGAAATGGAGATATGTTTTGTTTATTGTTTATTATAAACAGAAAATGAGAAGTGAGAAAATAGAATAGATATAACATATACTCACCAGCCACTTTATAAAGTGCTAGTAAAAGGTTGGACCTCCTTTTGCCTTCACAACGTCCTTACTTTTTCGTTGCATACTTTCAACAGAGATGGTATTTGCTGCATAATAAACATGTGGGGCTAAATTGCTTAATTGTAATAAAAAAAAAATTGAAAGAAAAAAAGGGTTGAAAACAAAGAACTTTCACAAAAATCATATGACAACCAAAATAATAGAATGTCTGTGTGTCTGATGGCAATACTGTCTTATCTTTGCTTACTGTATAAAGTTGCTCTCTCCCAGCCACTACTGTACAGTTGTAAACATGTTACATCAATTCATTTTCGACAAAGTGACTTCCTGCACATGTGAAAGTGATACATTTTGCCACTATGTTTTGCACACAGCGGAATTGGACCCTTCCGTGCAGACCCCTGATAAAAGGGAGAGGCCGAAAAAAGAAAAATAAGAAGAAGGAGAAACTTATAGCTTTTTGATACTGTGTCACTAAAATCCATTCTCATAAGTAGCTTAATAAAATCCTCACAGAAATGTCCCAAGTTGCCCCACCTGGGAATGCGCCACCATTAACTATATTTTTTAATTTTTATATAGTACATTCTATACATGGACGTTGACTACTCTTTTGAATACTCTTTACCACAGTCTTAGGAATAAAAACGTCACTTCCTCCACTCATAAAAATTCAACTGAAATGAACTATAGTTATAAAGAAATTTTCCAAGTAAATTATAGTGTTATGTTTGTCACCCAGCCAATCATTTGCACTACATCTTTGATGAAATATAGAGACTTGAACATTTTAAATGGATTCTCCTTGTTCATTTTTGGAAATTTGTTCACTTTAAAATGTTTACTTTAAAATGTATCCTTGTTTATGATTGTTTCTGTGTTCTGTGTAAGAGATAGAGTGAAGGAAATTGGGCTTCCTTGTGAATGAGACATAAAATTAGATTTAAAAAATCAAAGATAAGCCATCAAGTATATGCACATCTATTAATTGCTTTTTTCAATGGACAACCTTTAAAGATCAACATCCTTAACCTCAATTAACGTGACTTCTCATTCCAGCCAGTTGGTGTGTGTGGGGAATAAAATAGAGGGCTTAGGGGTTGATCAGATTGAACTATTATAATGAAAAAAATCATGATCAGATTAAATACTCAGGTCATTACATAATATTGAATGAATATAAATAGGTAATGTAAGTGGCAATAATTAGATAAATCGGGCCTCATTTACTTATTTTTAACAAGTTGTGGATAACTATATTTGAAATGGGTTTCTCTTCACACCTTTTCTAACTGCTCTGAAATATCTATGGTCAACAAGAGTATGCCAATCAGGACAGCCAGCCACACAAAAGGATTTATGGGAGGATTCAGGATGTTTTGAAAAACAATTAGCAATCTCAGATATGCTTATGTCTTATATTGACAAAGCTGAAAAGAAATATAACATGATGATAAATGCTGCTAAAACAAAAAGTATTGAACACACTGTGTTCACAATAATAGCAACATGTTTAAAACAAACAAAATATTATTTTTTAAATTAAAGATTAAGAAAAATATATAATCAGCTATTCCAAAAATATCAGTGTCTGTATATTCATATTCACAAACTCCAATATGTACAGTATAAACTGAAAGTTTACAGACTTAGCTTTTCTGAACTAATAATGTAGTTGTACATTTTTTTATTTCAATCTACAAATCGGATTGAGGTCTGGGGATTAGACTGGCCACTTCAGAATATTAATCTTGTTAGTTTGGAAACAGGATGTTGCACTTGTTGTGGGGCCATTGTACATGAAACATGTACTTCAACGGCATTTCTTCTTCAGTGTGAGGTATTGTGATTTCTTTAATGAGTTTCTGTGGCTTTAATTCAGTGTTTTTTGTCATCTGGGCCTTTAGACCCAGTAAGAAAAATCTTGCTTTAGCAAACTGTAACCTTTTCAACACATCACAAGTGTAATGTAATAAGAGTTTCTTTTAAATAGTTTGTGTTCATGTGGGCATCTTTTGATTGCACAGTACTCACCAGTAACTGAAGATCTTTTTTGATTTCCCTGGAGCTGATCATTAGTTGCTGCTTTCCCATTATTGGTAATTTATGATTTATGTAGATTGTAGTAATTCATTATGTGTTTCATGTTTTGCCATTTTAAAGCATTTGAGATCATTTTAGCTGAACAGCAAATTATTTTCTGCACTTATTTATATGTTTCCCCCTCTCCAATCCACTAAGCTAAAATCAACAGGCACAAAATGCCCTGCCCTACTTACTAATACTACTATTAATTAAACTAAATCCCTTTTATTAAATGAATCAATTACATCTAATTAGCTCCGTAAATGTCATGACATTTGATACTGTTGACCCTATCATGGTTGCCCATTACATGGCTACAGCGATAAGAGAAGATGGCCATGGGGATACTTAAAAAAAAAAATTAATCCCTGGCATGCCCTTAAGTGTTTGCCAATTGACCAAGTGTTTGGTTTGTGCTTTTTGCAACTGTTTCTATGTTGTCTGTCTTCCTCTTTACTTTTCATTTGTGACTGATGAAATTTGCTGTACTTGCATTCGCATCTAAATCCTTTCCTGTATGCCTTATGTAAAAATCAGTTGCTTTTTGTAACACCCACAAAATCCACAGCAAATCACACATGAAATTACCTGGATTTTTTTACTCATAGACTGTCGAATACTGATATCTGGAGCTTGACGTAAATTTACTTAAATGTGTAAAAAATTTTGAATTAAAATATTGAATTTGTCTTTTTTTTTTTTAAATGTCCACACTTACCCCAAAAATCCCATAAAGATTAGTGAGAACCAAACAACATGCTGATTTTAATGTAATATTTTATTTTGATTTCATTAAATAAATTTAAATTGGCTTTATATAAAGTTTATATTGAGAAAGGAAATAGAACCCACAAATGGCAGTAGAGGTAGCTTTAAGCTCATTAGAATCAAGGGATATGGTAAGCTGCAATGCGGAAGAGCAGCCCTTGGGTCAGGTGAGTCATGAAATGCTTTTAGTAAGGCTACATCACCAGAGAGAAAGCGAATGATAACTCGTTTTATTGGTAAGCAGGAAGAGGAGACTAGGGGTGCAACAGCAGCAGCACACGTGAAACAAAGCCAATGGCTTGGTTGGAAGAGCCTAGAGAAGTGGAAGGTTTGTTGGAAACTAAACACGTTGAGATTAATGCATTACCAAGTGGTGGTAGTAACAAGGTGGATGTGTTTGTGTGTGAGGGGGAAAGGCTGAAAATGTTTGTATGTGGTATGAAGTGTGTGATTGAAAATTGTTGGCAGATTAAGGTAAGAAGCTACAGATCCCAGGGTTCATTGCAGTAACTACACTAAGGCCAGATATAGTATTGTATTCTGAAAGTAATTGGATAGTCTATTTTGTAGAGTTGATTTCATTTGAGGATGAATTACAGGATGCATTTGAGAGGAAGAAACTGAAGTACACATACATAGCAGCTGAGGCGAGAGAGGGAGGGTGGCAGGCTCATGTAAGACCAGTGGCAATAGGCGTTAGGGGATTTGTAGCCAGGTTTACTACATCCCTGTCTGTGCAGTGCGGCATCAGGGGCCAGAAACTAAGGGCAGTGGTGAAAGAATTGTCAGAAGTAGCCGAAAGGTCTATCTAATTGCTGTGGATAAGGAGAGCAAAATCTGTATGGGGAAATGCACAGTAAATGTGTGAGAGGCTTATGAGGGACAGGACAAGTGAGGGTTGTGTTGTGTTATCTATGGTGGTGATGATGTATTGAGTAAAGATAACATGGAACAGGTGGAAATGAGCATGCATTAATGGTGGCAGTGGGGCTTCGTGAAAAAAGAAGTTGGGTAGAAAGTGTGGAGCTTGTGCATGTTTGATTTGTGAATAATATGTGTCCAGTAGATTAGTAGAGTGAAAGGCCAAGCTTTCATACAAAAGACACACACAGTAACTCAATAAAAATTAATTGCACTCTGCAATGGAGACTGATCTGTAGAACAAGGTGAAGCAGAGGGAAAATAAGGCAAACTCAGAGACAGATAGATGGTAGAAATAACTTGAAAGACCAGGTTAGAAAAAATTGCCTTGGTAATTTGATTTTGACAGCAGCTGTTTCAAAGTTAAGATTATGCCCTTATTAAATGAGATTCATTAGTGGCAGCTGATTACATATACACACATGCACATACTGTAAACCCAGAGACATCCATTCTATAGTTGTGTATAATAAGCTGTATCTGAAGGCCATACAAAATCATATAAGTCTCTATAGGTAAATCCAATTTATTTGAAACAAATGTAATTCTATTCAATAATACATAATAAATAAACCTAAACCTGACAATTTCACTTATTTATGTCTACTCCTAACAATTTTGACAGGGAATACAAATGAATTAAAGTCTGCTTAAAAAGTTTACATCTAAATGGAACATTTTCTTTCTATAATTTATTAAACCTATAGAAAAAAATCTAATTTGACAACTACTTTAAATGTTTAACTAAACCACAAAAACTATCACATTCTGTTGGACAAACTGTCTTATCAGTGCTTTTAGTAAAAACTCCCCAGTCAGTGCTGTGCAGTGTTACATCACATCATACAGGACTTTTCTGCAAAAAAAAAATTCTGTGTGGTGTTTGTGTGGGTTTTTTACAGGTACTCCGGTTTCCTCTGACATTTGAAAGATATGCATGCTAGGATAATGATTGTCTTTAAAGTGGCTCTGACTGTTTGAATGTTTGTGTGATTGTGTGTGACGTACCCTACGATGGATTGGCACCCTGTCTAGGGTTGTTCCTCCTTTGTGGATTAAACAGAAAATAATAATTAGGATGAATGAAGTGCGTATGTGTCAGCCACTAAAAAGGAACCAGATAATCAAGGATAGAAATGAAAATGTACTGACAGGTGAGGAGAGTGTGAAAGAAAGATGGAAGGAGTATTTTGACAAGCCGATAAATGAAGATAATAACAGGGATAGAAGAGTGTCAGGAATAGAAATAATGGAACAGGATATAACAATGATTAGCAAGGATAAAGTAAGCAAAGCTTTGAAAAGGATAAGGAAGGGAAAGGCAACTGGACCTGATAACATACTGGTGGGGGTATGGAAATGTATAGAAGATATAGGAGTGGTGCTTTTGACTAGATTATTCAATGAGATATTTGAGAGTGAAATGATACCTGAGAAATGAAGGGAAAGTTAACTTGTACTGATTTATAAAAAAAACAAGGGAGATGTGCAGAGTTGTAGCAATTACAGGGGCATACAGTTAATGAGCCACACAATGAAGATTTGGGAGAGAGTTGTTGAAGCTAGGCTTAGACAATCAGTGACTGTTTGTGAG
>JAOUQT010020145.1:0-11821 GCA_025769995.1 Xyliphius kryptos
AGCCTATGTTTTATATTTTACTCAGTAGTTTATGCCTGTGTTATTAAAGCCTACTCAGCAACCAAAGCCTGTTATAACAAAAATAACCAGAAATTACTAAATGTGTAAAACATTTACGCTGACTCAAATTTATGTTTAGCTCAGACATTTAGCTCAGTTTTGGGTTCCACCTTTAGACCAGTTATATATAAAAACAGTATACATAAATTGGACCATATTCATAAATGGTGTAAACGTATAAGACAAATCGTCCTGGTCCTGTTACTATTATTATTACAATTTTAATTATGTAATAACCTGAATTTTTGAACACAATGAATCACCGCATTGTTGGCACTACTGGGTCTGGCAAGTTCACGAATGTGCGCTTAGCACACCAGACTTCCTGTTCTCCTGCAGGAAGCAAAACATGAGCAGACATGACAAGGCTGATGGATGTATGGATGTAAGGTGTGAAAAAGGGGCAAAACCACAGAGAATATTTACAGCTCCATGTCATTTTCCATTGTCCCAAGTACAAGAAGATTTATTAGAGGAAGCAATTTAAGACTGACATTGCAGCATCTGTACCTGACTTCAACTTTGTAGCAAAAAAGGTTTAAACTCCTGATTTCTAAAAAGGTGTAGGGGAGTAAGGACACAGTAGTTAGCATAGAAATGTTGCTATTATTGTTTCTAACTGTAGTTATATGTGGTCATGGATAGATGGTTGTGTTTTTCTTTATTACAGTT
The DNA here is from genome assembly GCA_025769995.1 of Xyliphius kryptos. NCBI lineage: Eukaryota > Metazoa > Chordata > Actinopteri > Siluriformes > Aspredinidae > Xyliphius > Xyliphius kryptos. Next base: position 733 of record JAOUQT010020145.1, read on the forward strand.
TATATCTATATACTGTGAGGACAATACGTATTTGAACACCCTGCGACATTGCAAGTTCTCCCACTTAAAAATCATGGAGGAGTCAAGTAATTTTCATCTCAGATGCATGTCCACTGGGAGAGACTAAAAAACTAAATCTAAAAAACAAAATCCAGATATCACAATGTATGATTTTTTTAAATAATTTATTAGTGTGTTACATCTGCAAATAAGTATTTACTTTATTACCACTTATTATTCTAAATTAGAAGCACTGTTTGAAGTCATTAGCTGCATAAAGACACCTGTCCACCCCACACAATCAGTAAGACTCCGACTACTAACCATGGCTAAGACGAAAGAGCTGTCCAAAGACACCAGAGACAAAATTGTTGACCTCAACAAGGCTGGAAAGGGCTACGGGGCAATTGAGTAATAAAGTGGCAAATCACTGTATATCTACATTCAATTAGTCTTATTTAAGAGCAATATTAATGTAAGGACAATAGAAACTACAGAGGTAACTATGTGCATCTTCTGCTCCTTCTTCTTCTTAACCCTTTATTATCAGGGGGTCGCCACCGCGATGAACTCGCATATCAGACCTTGGCCAAGTGTTTTACGTCGAATGCCCTTTCCTGACAACCCTTACCCTCTACCGGACACACAGACTGTGGGGACAATTTAGAGCAGCCGATTCACCTCAAATACATGTTTTTGGACTGTGGGAAGAAAGAAGATAACCCTCGAAAAAACCTACGCGGACACGGGGAGAACGTGGAAAATCCACCCATATTCGGATTCGAACAATTATGACAGACTTCTATTCTAGTATGAGCTAGAGTAGTGAGTAATAAGCTCATGGGAACAATATATGATGGGTGTATATATATATATTAATATATTAATTCATAGAGCATTCTGAAATTCATTAATAAACCTGTCTAATAAACTTCTGCGACTTAATCTAGTCCGGTTTTTAAAGTAAACACAAATCGCTGAATAACAGGTTTGCGGTTACTCTGACAACCAAAGTACAGAACGTAGTTTATAACCATCGTAAGAATAATCACGCATTTTTACACTCTTGTGAAGCCGTCAAACGGCTTGGCCAATCAGATTTAAGGACCAGACCTATTCGTTTAATAAACCTGTATAAAGTTTTTCTGCAAATATCTTAACCCCATGAACAGTTTGGAATGAACTAGTAGTCAGTTCACCTTGACCATTGCTGCCTTACAAACTCTCTTCACACCAGTGGACCGAGTCCAAAAACTGTACAGACTTCCGAACAAACTACATCAAACAAGCTTATATAAGGTATCTACTTATCCTTAGACATAAAATGTCAACAAACCAGTGAAGTTGATTCTCATATATACAGGTATATTAAAACCAGACCAGAACTTTGACAAAAAGTTACACAGCTGCACAGATGTGTGACAGAGACTTGTACTCAGTATTGGGCGGCAATGCGACCTACAGATGTTTATTTCGTTACTTCCTAAAAATCCAACAGTACTTCAATGTCCGTGACAGTCATTTCCAGACAACAACAACCACGCATTTCTGAATCAGTACATGGTCTTTGAGTCACAGGCGGTGTGTCATGGCCCTCTTTTCCACGGAAACCTGCAGAACGCGGTGACATTGTCCCGGGAAGAATGCAATTAGGCTGAAGTGCAGCCAGCGGCCTGATTACATTCAGGATGTGTTCCAATGGTCGGAGTTTATGTCTCTGCCATAGAAGGAGCCCCAGAAGCAAGAGTTCTAATCAGACCAAATGTTTTTACCAGTCGAGACACACAGGTTTTATAAACAAAACTTTGCTCATGAGCTGTCTGTTGTACAAGCCAAATGACAGAATATTATTCAATATTTTATCCAAAACATCTTAAAAACATACTTTAAACCTTTTTTTTCCCCAAACACGTCCCTTAAAATCTTAAGAACAACCCAAATAAAAACGCTCTTTGTTTTTAGATAGACATTCTGAGGGTAAGTACTATGCCAATACAAAAGAAATCAGGAGAGACAGACATTGTATGGACAAATGTATTGGGACACACCCAAAACACCTTTAAGATGTTTTGGATAAAATCATTTAGTCCCTACGCTATAGGTTAATTAATTAATAAGGTAGGAGAGGGTGTGCATTATTGTAAATAAATCATGGGAAAGCTAGACACAACACAAAGCAGAGTACAGTTCCACCCCTTTCCCATGATTTATTTACAATAATGCACAACATTAAGAGCCGTATTGCTTTTGTTTATAAAATGGTCCCAAAGAAAAAAGGTTTGATTCATAAATGCATTTATTGAAAGCCAATAAAATCGTCAATAAACTGGACTTAATCTAGCCCAGTTTTTAAAGTGAACGCTTATTGCTGTAACAGGTTTTCCATTTCTCTAACAATCAAATCTAGTGGCCATCTAGTGGCAAAAATACTAAATGTAGTTTAGATCAGAAAAAAATAATGTATATCCCGCATTGATAAGAATGTGAAGCGGTCAGAGGTGTGCATCATTGTCAATAATGTCACGGGTGGACAACTGCTCAGCCAATCAGCTTCCAATGGAACTAACATTTTATAATAAGATATAACACATATATATTTTATGTTGGGAACACATTGAGGAAGACTCTTTTCTGTTTCAGTATGACTACACCCCAGTGCACCAAGCAAGGTCAATACATGTGTAGCTGTGTTAGATGAGTTTTGGAAATATTCCACCTGAACTCAATCGTATTGATGAACAAGAACGGGGATTGAAAGCCAGACGTTCTCAACCAATATCCGTGTCCCACCTCACAGATGTTACTTTCCAAAATGTTTCCAAAGCCTTTTTAGATGTGTGGTATCTGTTATAGCTGAAAACAATGAATCAATTAAGCATGGGATGTCATTAACGATCCAGTAAATAACCAGAGACTAAACCAAACAGCTGTTAATAACTCCTCCTTATAATAACTCATCTTTTTAATACACCTACCTTATCATAACACCTTCTAATAATAATCCCATTTAACAATAACCCCACCTTGATAATGCCACCTTATAATAACACCTCCTTTTTATAACCCCACCTTATAATACTTCATCTAAAAGTGACATTGCCCTGACTGCACCAACTTTACTGCTCCCCACTCTTGGAATTCTTTCCTATAATTTGCACACACTTGTGTTGTATTATGTAGATTGTTTTTCGAAAACGAGAGGATTCATAGTTAGCTCTGCTTGTTCAGGTGTAAACAAAACCACTACATAAACATGAACTGAGGAGCAAAACTATTATTTATAGAGGCAGGTTCACATAGTCATTTCAAATGCAAGCAACTACTGTAAAGGATGCTAACAAAACCCCAGACAAGTCTACCACCACACATACCCTTTAATGGTGCGTTTGGCTAAGCTCTCACTCCTTCAAAGCATGTCTGCAGTTCTGTTTCGCAATGGTGCATTAAACTTTGATCTGCTCAGTATTACACAAACAGGCCTACACATCTTACTATTGACTCACTGGGACTTTCCATTTCCCTCTGGCACCAATAAACGCAGTCACTGAAAGACGAGGCTCACTTTAGCTGAGCATGAAGCTGACACTGCCTTCTAGTGTGTTGCTCTGTCAGCAGCTTGGTGTGATACTGCAGAGAACAGGAAATAAATGAGAACGGCACCAACACAGACAAATGACACTGTGACGGTTTTTATTTCTGAAGTAAAAACTCAGAGGTATCACTACCATCATCGTTATACACACATTAAAGAGTCATTACGTAGACAGACTGGTGATGCAACACTCACCCACTATAACAACGATTAATTCAGAAGAGCTAAAGAACAGTTCATTATCCAACAGTGCCACCTTCAGGACATGTTGTGTATTTACATGTTAGTTTCCAGGGCTACATTTCAACACTGCATTTAATGTGTATTCATAGTTATAACTGAAAAACGTCACAGAGCTGCAACATAAGTTCAAATTCACAGAGAGATTACCACGTGGAGTGCGTGGAATGTGTTCAGCTAAAAGCACATGGGAGAAAATTGAAAAGCCATTCTTCATTTATGCTACAAGTAAACTATATGAACAAAAATGATTGAGACAAAACAAAATTGAGTTCAAAACCCAAGGTCAGTCATAAAACAGTACCCCTGGAACAATAAGGATTAAGGGCCTTGCTCAAGGGCCAACGCTGGGAATGCCAAAACCTCAGATTCACTGCCCAAAAACTTTGTGATTATATTAAAAGTATGGAATGTGAAAACCTGATAATCCATAAATAAATGAGTAATTTACAGTATATGGACAAAAGTAACAATCAAATACTGCCATCTAGTTGCCAAATTACAGACCGAAGTTTATTAGGAGGAAGCTGGAGCCAATGTATGTGACCGAACTGTGAGAAATCGCCTAAAGGAAATGGGATTTCAATACAGGAAAGCTAAAAGAATCTCATCATTGACACCTAAACAGAAAAAAACAAAACTGCAATGGGCTAAGGAGAGGCAATCATGGACTGTGGATGACTGGATGAAAGTTATCTTCAGTGATGAGTTAAGAATCTGCAATGGACAAGGTGATGATGCTGGAACTTTTGTTTGGTGCCGTTCCAGTGGGATTTATGAAGAGGACTGCCTGACGAAAACAACCAAATTCCACAGTCCTTGATGAAATGGGGCTGCACAAGTTTACATTGACATTTTAGATAGTTTTCTCATCCCTTAAATTGAACAGTTGTTTGGAGAGGATGAAGGAATTTTTCAAGATGACAATGCATCGTGCCATAGGGCAAAAATAGTGAAGGTATTCCTTGGAGAAAGACACATTCAGTCGATGTCATGGCCTGCAAATAGTCCAGATTTTAACCTAAACCTAATAACTGGTTGGACCACACTTAACAGAAACAACTGCAACCAAACGTTTGCGATAACTTACAATGAGTGTTTTACAGGGTTCTGGAGGAATTTCGACCCACTCATCCTTGCAGAATTGTTCTAATTAAAGTTACATTAGAGGGTTTTCGAGCATGAACAGCCTTTTTAAGGTCACAGCATTTCAATAGGATTCAGGTCAGGATTTTGACTAGGCCACTCCAAAGTCTTCATTTAGTTTTTCTTCAGCCATTCAGAGGTGGACTTGCTGGTGTGTTTTTGGATTTTTGTCCTGCTGCAGAACCCAAGTTCGTTTCAGCTTGAGGTGACAAACAGATGGTCGGACATTCTCCTTCAGGATCTTTTGGTAGACAGTGGAATTCATATTTCTATTTTTCACAGCAAGTCTTCCAGGTCCAGCAAATCAGCCCCAGACCATCACACTACCGCCACCATATTTTACTGTTGGTATAATGTTCTATTTCTGAATTGCTGTGTTTCATTTACGCCAGATATAATGGGACACACACCTTCCAAAGTTAAACTTTTGTCTCACTGGTCCACAGAATGTTTTCCCAAAAGTCTTAGGGATCATCTAGATGTGTTATGGAATAATTGAGATGAACTTAAATGTTCTTTTTGCTCAGCAATACTTTTTTTCACACCACTGTATATCAGTGTTGATGTATGCCAGTATTACAATAAAACAAAACATTTTAAAGTAAGAGAAAAAATTAAGTAAACTATAGTAAAAAAAATCAATAGAAAAAAAAATGTTTTTGTTAATAAAATAAAAAAAAAAAAAAAACCACAAGAGCTTTATATCTGTAATGTCACGGCGCCACCTTCCAGGTGAGTACAAAAGGCGAGAAGAAGCAGCAGTGAAGCAGACTTCATTTATTACAGCACAAACAACAAACAAAAATAATGCCATACAACAAAGGAAGCACCTATACACATTAATAGAAATGAACTCTCCGTATTTAGATTGAGGAAATGCTTAAATAGCCCTCAAGGAAATACTGGAGTTCTAAAAACCAATTCTCAATAACAAGAGCAAAAAAGACAAGATTTGGCTGGAAACTAATAAGCAATGAACGGCATAATATACGTAGTCTTTAAACTAAGATCATCATGAGGCAAAGACCAGCACAATCAAGTTCTTTAACTAAAAAACATAATACTGCAACAGCCAGGTATAGTCTTTCAGAACAAGCGTACTTTAGCACAGCTACTGTGCATGCCCACAACACATCTTTTGATACTATTGAATAGAGTTTGGTTATAGTCACTCAAAAACATCAGTGTGTTTTCCCGTGAGTAACAAGTAAGAATAGCATTTTTTTGCTAGTTAAGTTTACGAATCTTATTTAAGCCAATATAGCTATTATAATGTAGTGTAAGCAACCTGTAGCAGAGTATAAATACACCTCTTTCTCATGATTTATTCACAATAATACACTTGAGTGCATCATTGCTTTTATAAAACACACCACAATAAAACAAGATTTGATTCACAACTTTATTTGTTGAAAGCAAAGCCGTTTTTTTCCTCTCATGATGTAATCTAGGTTTCTCTAATAACCAAATGCCAAAATATAGAACGCAAGTTTATAACAAACATCAGGAAAATAACATATTGTACATCACACATTGACACGAGTGTGGTCAGGGGTGTGCATTATCAGTGATGTCATGACTGAACAGAAAGCTAAGATTATCTGATTGAGGATCTGAACTACTTGTTTTATGAGTATTAAGGGCCTCGTTCAAAGGCCCACACTGGGAATGCCCAGACCTTGTGATCTAAAATGCTGCCCGCTTAATAAACAATGTGCTTTTATATTGAAAGCATGGAGTGTAAAAATTTGTTATATTGATAATCAACAAATGTTTATTTTACACTATATGACAAGTGTATCAGGATGCACATCTTGAGATCTTGATTAAATATTTGTATCATCATAACACAGATGTCTAAAACCATGCATTTAGGACTATTGATTACTGGCATGTTCACGACTTTAAATGGCAAATAGGATGTTGAGCTAGCAAAATACTGCCAATGTGGTCCCTTGAGAAAAGCTCTGAACCCTTACTTATGAAGCAATATCAGTGGATGAAATTAAGATGGTCATTTTGTGGAAAGAATCAAGACAGTGCCTTTCTGTTCCAGCTTGTACTGTTGACCATAAAATAAAGTAATGGGAAGCAACAGAATTATTTATACCCTGGACAAGTCTGCAACAAAATGCTACGAATAAAGTAGACAATAGAAACATAACATATAATCACTAGTACATGTATATTGAGGATGTGGAGAAAGAGTTGGTTGCAGTTTGTCACTGGAGCACACGGACATGCAGAGAACATAAATCAAGACTCAAATCTGAATCCCAGAGTTGTTGGCAAACGTGCTAACCCCTGGGCCTTGGTGCGTTAATCAGTTGCAGACTAAAGTCATCATATCCCAGTTTGTTCCTACACATCTTAAGTTTAAAAATGCAAAGCGAATTAAGATTAAAAGTTAAATGTGAAGATGGATACGTCATGCCGTTTTGATATGCTAGAGAAAAATTTTTTAAAAAGGACAAAAACAAACTGACAAGCAATTTATTTAAGCAATTATAAAAAGAAAAAAAAAAAAAAAAGCATGAATACAAAAAATTGGCATCATTTTTAAAATACAATAAACACTATGTACAGAGTTTTAAACCTTCAGGTCGGACTTTTCCCTTCCTTTATGGTCAAGTACCAGGTATTACTGAAACGTTAATCACACCATCATGTGGAGGTCACACCATTACAGTGTCCAAACATTTCTTGGGAGGCATACGTCATGTAAAGGAATCCATCCTCATCTTTGTGGTCTTTGTACACCTGTGCCATGGTGAGGGACATGCTGGCGATTCCAGTGTTGTTGATGAGCAGGTAAAAAGCCTGGCTTGGCATGAGGGTCATCCGGTTTCTAAAAACCGGTAAAGCAGAGGCAAAAGTAAAATTCCAAGCATTAAAGAAAACATGGTTCTGAAGAAAAATGGCTCCATTTAAACCACAGCGAGAGATGGACAGGTGTCCTTCAGATAAAGATGAGGATTGAATTGCCATTAAAATAAAGATGACACCAGATTAATTAACCTAAACTACAGAACCATCAGTCTCAAATTCAGGTAGTGCATTTAACAAAAGTTAAATTGGGTGATTAACTGGTCGATTTAACCGAGTCACCTCAGCACAATAAAAGCCCAATTTCTTTATGTCCTATAGCACAAGGTGCAGAATATCAGTCATGCATTCTGGATTTGTGGGGCATTGGTGGAAGAAGCATAAATAAAACCCATAGGCACAACCGACCTCCACATTTGGAAAATTAAGTTGGACCTTCTGTTTAAGGAAAAAGTTCAACCTGCTGCACCACCAGACCAGCATGACTGCACACCAGAGCACAATTAAGGTCCATAATGTCCAAGTTGGATGCTATTTTGGATGAATTAGCCAAAGTGTCTCCCACAAACACCTCAGAATATTTTAAAAAAGAATTTACAAATGAGAGGAAGGCTTTATATAAAGTAAAGTTTAAAAAAATAATAAATAAATAAAAATTGTCAAAAGCAGAAGTGTAATTTGCAGGGGTATTGATTCTTTTGTCTACACAATGTATGTAAAAAAAATACAAGGACACGCATTATATTCAAGAAACAGCAACCATTAGGACACTGACTGAAGCTCGCATTCTATGGTTGTTCAGTTTATACAGCAAGTAAACAAAAAGCCAAAAGACAAGTGATGACTCATCTGAGAACGCTAGCATTTCAGAACCCGACGGCAGACACTTTACCATTACTAATTTTTGGAGCAGGTAAAATTAATGTTTACAAAATGCTTATGAACTTAAGGCTGAGATTACTGAAAGAAATGTTACAAATTGTCCACAAAAGCACAGAAACAGAATGCCAACACGTACAAGTCTCAATTATAGGACCATTTTCCATGAATTAAAACCAAATGACCATTTTCTCTCCTTATGCATTACCCAGCTTAATTTTCTCAGACATACTTTCTCCTGTAGACTGTACCAGCATCAAATATTCTAAATGAATTTACTAAACATTAAGACTGTTACACACAAACTTGAGCAGAAAACTTGGAACATGGTACATGTGGTGTACGGCCCCCTTACTCTGTTCTAATGGTCAGGTTCCCAATAGTACCTTCATAAAGGAGGGATTATTTGGTTTGTGCATTATTTTATTCCAGCAGTATCACTGAGGTGTTTAAATGAAACTACAGCAGCACTGATGCACTACACCCCCCTCAGGGTCACTGCACAACAATACATCACCAAAATTATACCAGTTTTGTGATGGTCCTGACCAATAGAGAACAGAGCTTTCTAAAAAGTTTACTCAGAGGGCAATAAGTACATAAATAGTAAATAATAAAAAAAAAAGTTCAAGTCAGTATCCAAAGCAGTCACATGAGATGGGTTTGGATTTTACTAGAGACTTTTAAAACAACAAAACAAAAACCCCATACTCTCTAAATCATGTGTATTTACAAGTATGTCCCCAGTTTTCAAAATAAATATAAACACAATACACTAGAGCACATTTTCTTTACTATGGCCGACTTAAATACCTGAATTCTGATTTTAAAACAGAGTCTAAACCTCACGGTTACAAATTAAACATTCGCAAAGGAATTGTTTTGTATACACTCAGGACTTTATCAATACAGTTCAATTTTAACATTACCCACCTGGTAAAAGCTAGAAGGAAGAAATAAGCAGGGAGAGCACTTACCTGAACATTTTACAGACAAAACACACTCCATAGACCACATTAGACTGTAGCTATTTAAAGCTTTAAGTTCTCAGATCTGTTGTAAGAGTTGGTGTATTGACAGTGTACGGATCTCAATGAATACAAAACCAATTCACTTACACTTTTTAAAATCCATTAACGTTACCTGGTTAAACAATATTACAGGCAGCTTTTTAAAAAGGTCCAAAACAGACCGTCAGAACCTCAGAATACTTATTTAAACATGTGCAAATATATATAAAACTATTTATATGGCCCTTTCAACAATACAGCCATACCCAATTACCTATAAAAGCTGAAATAGAGAAAAAGGAAGGGGAAAAGAGAAAATAATAATAAACACCCATGTTCTAGATCACTACATAGACCAAATTACAGTAGGGCTGTTAAAAGCTTCAATGGAGAGGATTTAAAAATATATATTCAAGGTAGCATTTAGTAATACAAATGATACCAGGCCGATAATTCATTTAAAAATGTAAAAACTTGCTTACACTTTAAAATTGGTAAATATTTTGAAGGTAATGGCGAGAGTATATTGGCTGCTTTGCACGTGTTGTGTAGTAGATTTTGTCCGGAGAACGGTGACTCCAGAGACAGCAGGGTGCAATTCATTTCAAACGGACCTGTCCGCGTTACCGTGATTGTTGGTGATGAGCAAAGAATCTGTCAAAGTTGTTCCATGCCTGCTCGAGTCACCTTAACTTCACGTAATGCTACTGAAACACAAAAAAATCCTAAATTGAACTCACCTAATGATGGTAACGAACTGCGTCATGGTGAGTTCCTGGGGTACGAGAAACTTCGTCTTATCCAACGGCGGAAGATATTTTTCCCGGTGATAACGTTCAATAATTACCTAAAATAATTTAATTACAACGAAGAACAAACGTCATGCAAACGACTCTTATAAGAAAGAGGCCATTTTGAAAAGTTCGAAAAGTTTGGGCCTTTACCGGGACTTTGTTTGGAAACTTGGTACGGATTCCCGCCACCTCCTGTTTTCGCGTTGCTGCTTATTAAAGAAAAGGCAAGTCAAAAAACACATCCTAACCATGAAAAAAACAACTCGTCTTCATTTCAACAGGTTATAAAAATCGTGTTACCGAAGCTTTTCCTCTGTTTGAAAGGTTTAGGGTGCTGGGCTTTCTCAAACGGAGCCATCCTTACAGTGATGTTAACTTGTCACCCGTCAACGATGCCGCTAATGAAGCGCGCCCTCCCTAATTAAATACCACAGCGCGTTAATGTACATCCGCCAGATCCGTCCGCGGTTTGCTTCGAACTAGTTAACGTATGTAAATATTTATTTTCACACTTATTTCTCATGTGGAAAACGTCTAAAAAACATATACGGCAATGCCTCACACTTAAGGACAGCTAACACCCCATAACTGTTAGATTATTT
>JAOUQT010020156.1:0-11821 GCA_025769995.1 Xyliphius kryptos
ATAGTCTTCCAGTTAGTGTTTGGGACTCAGACACAATCTCAGTCTTCAAGTCTAGGCTGAAAACTTATTTATTTAGTTAGTTAATACTTATTTATTTAGTACTTAATAAAATGGGTTAACATGTTCTTATATACAGTAACTCCTGTGCAAAATCCAGTAAAGCAATGGAATTGTTGCAACATGTGCATCATAATATAGTGTCAGCCTCTTTAAGCCAGTAGTAGTGTAGTGAACAGATTTAGATTTGAGGTTGCATCTGTATATATTACAGTTCCCCTGCCTATTCCCATTCCTCAGTTTCCCTTTTCTCCTCTTCTAATTAGGCACTCCCTTATTTTCTCCCTAGATCTTCTGTCTTTGTGTGATTCATTCAGTTAACAAAGGGGGGGTCGTTGTAATCTAATTTCACATTTAATGATTAATTATTTGCTGTTCTGCTTTTCCCAAGAAACAGCCACCATTAGGCACATTTGCATATAGAGCAAATTCATATATAAAAACCATGAAGTCCTCTAAAACATTCTGGTAAATTGTTGCGGTGACCTTGGATTTAAGAAATTAGAGTTTACCGACACCAGCACCGGACATTGCACCCCAAATCATGATTGACTGATGATATTTTACACTGGACCTCAAGCATTTTGGGTTCTGTTGCTCACCTGTCTTTCTCCAAATCACTGGACTTTGATTCCTGTTCTTAAAAGAGGACCTTGGACCACTGGCCAACATTCCAGCCCTTTTTCTCCTTGGCCCAATTGAGACGCTTCCTAATTTGGCTTCCTACAGTTTAGCCCATCTCCTGGAGGCGTCTAAATGTGGTGGTTTTTGAAGCTGTGACTCCTGCCTCATTCCTTTCTTTGTGGATCTTGTTGCTTCCATCCTTATATTATATATATATATAAATATATAAATATATCAGCCAGGGCCTACATTTTCTGATTGATTAAAGTCTTAACTCAGTAAACTATTGGAGTAAATATATTTCTGTATTTAGGAGATATAATTGCTATAATTTCAACATTTTATAACTTTTGCGTCACCAAATCCATCCAAATCTTTCCTATCTCTACATCATGTGTTTGTACTTTAATTTTCTCAATTTCTCACAGAACAGACAAATATAAGTCTCTTTCAAACAAAGAAAATTTTTGAAGAGGACAATTTTGATTGTGATTACGTGATTATACGATCATAACCCACCTTCAAACTGTGTTTTTTCTGCATGTCTTATGTTAACACCTTTAGTAATATGTGTACTGTTGGTTTAAATAGTTGTCAGTCACTTTCAGGAAGCATATTTGAAGCTATAAGCTATTTATTTCGGATAGTTTTTAATGTTAAATAACTCATCAGTGACTAAAATCTCTTATCAAGTTATTAAGGACATATTTAGCTTTGTATTTGTGGATAAGTTCAGGGAAAAACTATATATACTGTGGTCAGTATATATTTGTTTTTTTTGGCTAGGACAAGATGTTGTTTTTCCAGATAGTAAGCGAGCAAATAGTTAAGGTGAGGTAAGATTCTCACACAATGTAAGATCCTCAGTTGTTTTATTACTTTGATTAGACACTAAATTAATTTTAGGTGACAAATTCTGAAGTAATTGTGCACTGTAAACACATTTAAAAAGCCGTTCTATCGAAATAGTTCAAAGTCCTTCTTAGTCTTTTAAAGGTAAAGTTTTAAGTTAAACTAAAGACTGCCAGAAGTGCACTGTCAGGAATTTTTTATACAAGATTTTTTTTTAATAACAACATAAACTCATTTTGAGAGTTAAGTGCAGTATCAGAGAACTCTATTTATTCCTCTGGGGTGGGGTGGTGGCATTTGAGGTGACTAGCCATATCAAGCATATTATGCTCTACGTTAGGTATGGATACTGTACATATTCTGCGCTCATTTCGTACTTAATTGGCATGTTTTCTAAAAGCTTATGGATGTGGACAGGAAAGACTTGATGGAGAAATAACACTAGAGACTGTGAGAATAGTGCAACATGAAGAAATGGTGGAAATGTTCAATTACAAGTTGTGCGCATTAGTACAGAATTTAAATCATGTATACAATTTATATATATCATTTATATGATATTTATATAATTTATTGCCATGTTTGATTTTTTTACTCAAAACTGCCCCTTACTGGATGTGTTTCTCAACAACTATATAAACGGAGCTGACACAAGGAAGTATGTGGGCAGTGACAATAATACCTCTTAGCGCATACATGCATTTCCGTACGCAGAAGGAATATAAATGAGGCTTTAGATGTGTTTCCTGTGGAGTATGGGAGGTGGGTCAAACAATGCTTGCAGTATTACTGTTGTTTACAGTTTTCATTCCGTCCTTGTTATAGTCAGCTGTACATCCGAAATGTGCCAGACTGCGGATTTGTGTGAAGCCAGAAAAAACTCATCAAACTTTTTGGTTAGCTGCTCCAGTATCCAAATAAAGGGGGTGGGACAAACCTATGACTCAGTGTATTAAGGTATGTAGAGGTGGTTAAGACAGCTTGCTTAGTGCAAATGCAAACCAAGTATTAATGACAAAGAAATGTGATTGAAGTGACTTTAAAACTGGCATGATTGTTGGTGTCAGATAGGCTGGTCTGAGTGTTTCTGAAACTGCTGATCTACTGTGCAAACATACTGTGTTCACATACAAACATTCATTCATTCATTTTCTATATCCACCTAAACCTAGTTTTATACTAGACAGGGCGCCAATCCATCATAGGGTGCACAAACACATTTAAACGCACATTAACACATTAATGGGCAATTTAAAGGTTATTTAATTAACCTATTATGCATTAACCTATCATGCATGTCTTTGTAATGCGGAAGGAAATTGGAGAACCCAGAGAAAACCTGTGTGAACACAGGGAGAACATGCAAACTCCAAGGAAGGAAATTTCCAGAGTGGGATCTGGCTCAATATGGGAATCTGGGATCTTCTGGCTGTGAGGCAAAAGCACTATCCACTGTGCCACCCTACATGCAAACGTCTCTAGGGTTCACACAGAATGGTTCAAAAAAGAGAGCAAGGAGTGCCTGTTGCGTGGAAGGAAATGATTGGTTAATGTAAGATGACAGAGAAGAATGTTCAGACTGGTTTTGGATAATAGAAAAGCAACAGCAACTCAACTAACCACTTGTTACAACCAAGGAGGGCAGAATAGTAAAAAACGTATTACCTTTACAAGCTAAAGAACATGAAGGATGGCAAGAAACATGAATTTAGAAATTGGTCTCTCGCTGACTCTCTATCTCTCTTTGAATATCTCTCTGAAAGTGTGCATTAGTGTGTGTTATGCAAAGAAAGTTTTTATATTAAAAGTATGCTTAAGACTTAGTTACCCTAAAATTATTTTATGACAAAAGTTCATGCTTACTATATTTAGAAATTATAATTAGCTCTTTTCAAATAATAAAAAATAATAGTCATTATAGTAATTAATGTGGTCACATGGGGCTGTGTGGGTTTCCTCCCCTGCCAAAAACATTCAAGTGAATTGACTTCACTACATTTTCATAAGTGAGGCATAAATGAGAATGCAACTGTGTGTACTGTTCAGGGTGTAGCCCTGCATCCTGGGTAAAATGGCCAATTGAGCGATAATGATAGTAATAAAAAAAAAGAGTATAATTTTAAACAGCGTAGGTTGGTAACAACTAACTATGAAGCTAGGGTTGCTAAGTATCATGTTCCAAAACAACAAAACTTTTGTAAATCACTTTCTGTTTATTCTGAAGGGTTTGGAATAAATGAAACCAAAAAGGCATTCATATCAGCATGTGCACAGAATAAAACGTGCTGAATTAATGCTAATTTGCATAAAAATTACAAATATATCATCTTTAAGCTTGAGCTGGTAATAATAAATTCATTCAAATGCTAGATTAACAATGATGTAAAAGCCGCATCTCAGGTAATTGAAAGTAATAATTGAGCCTTTGACCATCCACTCTGTCCTATAATAATACCTGTTTAGGTTCTCCATAAATTATGACTTATGTATATTTACACCCATTTTATATAATCAAAGTGTCAATAGAAAACATACTATAACATTATTTTGGATATGTTTAACATTTATTTCATACTAGTGGCTTGTTATTCTATTGAGTCCAGCTCAGGTACCTAAAGAGCTAAAGGAATGAGAAGCTTTTGAGCTTCAGTTTAGTGTCTGATACTTTACTGCACAGATGTATTCAAGATGACATTTGTATTTCATTTTGCCATTGGAAATGACAAGAAAACATAACCTTAACTCTCACAGGTCTCAGCTCCCACTCACTCAGGTGTATTTTTTACAGTCTACAGCTTTAAATGTAAGAATAGTCCTTGGCAAACACTGGAAAACCTGCTAGTGGAGTCCTGCAATCCTGAACCAACAAATAGGAACATTAATTAGCATTGGCTATAAAATAGGGAGATAACTAATAGGAGTGGGCATTTAGGTATGTAGAGGTGGTTACGACAACTTGCTGAAGTCTAAGCATAAGAATGGGTATGGTGATATTTAACATGGCATAGTTGTTAGTGCCAGATGAGTTTTTTAGAAACTGCTGATCTACTGGCAATTTGATACACAACCATCTTTACGGTTTACAGAAAATGGTCCAAAATAGAGAATACATCCAGTGAGCATGACCAACTAATGCACCACATTCCATCAAACATGCTGTCAATAAATGCTAATGTTTTTCTATGCTCTCTACACTTATCCTGCAGCTGTCTTAGAGAGAAGATCATGCGATGATAGATCTTTTTACACTTAACACTGCCTGCGATTCTTGATAAGAGAGAGTCCAGAGCAATTTGCAAATAACTTACTGGTGGTACTAAGTAGAGAGACACCACAGTATTTGTTAGAATCATCCTTGTCTCCCTTATTACATAAAGAGAGTAATAATAGTGGCATCCTGCATGTGCTGTGGTACAGTGCCTTGAATCTAGCTCAGACAGAGGAGCTTGTGAATTTTGTCGAGTAGAGCAGACATTCCACATTTTATGACTTTATGCCTTGTGCTTTTTCACAGGATAGGCTGTTGATTGCTTTGCTTAGTTCTTAGCTGTTGGCTCCATGTCCTGCTCTTACATTACATGTTGGCACTCTACATGACAGAGCACAGCAACAGAGAAAGTGTTGTCACTGGCATAAAGCTCAGAGTAATGCTCTACTCAGTGGTCCATTCGCTTAGAGCAGTTAGTGATTATTTCAGAGGAAGCTGATTTCAGAGGATATATGACTAGTGCCTCTAGAATTTATTGAGGATTTCATGGATGAAGATATTAAGACGATGTCCACTAAGCTGGTTTACAAGGTGGACAGTACCAAAAGAGTTGTTGAACCACATCAAATCATGTAAGCTATGTTACTATGGCAATGTGATGATGCACAGACATGACAGCATTTGAAGGACTTCACTGACGGGACTTGTGGAGGAATAAACCAGAATAACCTGGATGGACAACATTAAAACATATATTGGATTATAATAGCCCAGAATTCTACAAGCATCATCAGACGGTGGCATTGGAGAAAGCTGACTAATATCTGCAACCATCGCAAAGCCATAACAGCGTATGATATGACTTATTTGCACAATGCAGTTTCAGGTCGCATTTATTGATGCAGCACTTTACTATGCTTTTCCAAAATTCTTATGAGTTTATATGGCTGTGTCCATAAATGCATAGCATGACTCTGGTTCAGGAACACACAAGAGGAGGCAGAAGTAATTGCAGAGAGGTATTTTAATAATACTTAAGAAGATAAACAAACAAAAAAATAAACTTTTGACAAAAAGAAAAAAAAACAAGGAATTAGGCTGAAACAAACGAAACACATTTTTGGCATAGGTATAGTCTCTCTAATTCCGTGCACTGAACTGAACAAAAAACACAACCTAAATAACCAGATTAATCAGTGAGTGGATTGCAACAATTAATGTATTATTGTTGTACAATATTATATAGTAAAATATGGTCTCCCTATATCTTGCTTTAATGGAAAACTCTGTGAATTAGAAAATTAACAATTTGGGAGTAATTCGTGTTGAAAAAATACAATACATTATACATTATAAATCATATTGGCCTAAGTTGCTTTTCATTGCCCATATTTATATTGTTGAATTCCAAACAAGTTGCGACAAAGTAAAACTGTAAATAAAAACGGAATGCAATCATTTACAAATGTCAAAAACTGATTCACAATAGGATATAGACAACATATCAAATGTAGAAATTAAGACAGTTTGAAATTTCACGCTGAATATTATCTCATTTCAAATTTCGTGACAGCAACACATCTCAAAAAAGTTGGGACGGGGGAATAAGAGGCTAAAAAAGGTACAAAAAATGTAAAATCATTAGGTCAATAGACATGACTGGGTATAAAAAGAGAATCTTTGAGTGGCAGCGGCTCTCAAAAGTAAAGATGGAAAGATGATTACCAATCCCCCTAATTCTGTGCCGACAAATAGTAGAGAAATATCAGAAAGGAGTTTGACAGTGTAAAATTGCAAAGAGTTATATAAGAAAAAAATACGAAGATAACATATAATTGTTAACAGTGCATAATATCATCAAAAGTTTCAGAGAATCTGGAACATTATCTGTAAACACAATTCACTGTGCCATCCTCCATTTCCAGCTAAAACTATATAAAACTATAGATGGGCATTCTTTTGACTCAGATCTCTAAAAATAGCCACCTCTTTTGGCTCCTAAGTGGCTGCTTTGACTTTTTTGTAGATTAAATCAGTTTATTACAAAATTATGTGTCAAATTAATTACTATTGTAAATACACATTATAAATGTTTATTAATATTACTTTATTTATATACTCAATATAAAACAGATTGCTACAAAAATAAAATATAAAATACAAAAAAAACGATCCATCTCAATTAGACAAACAAGTCCGATCTTTGATTGTTTAAATGATTTGTAAATTTGCATCAATATACAGGGAAACAACAGAACATCAACAAAGCGTCAATCAACAAAATTAAATAAAAGTGTGCAAAAGAGAAAAGCAGCAGTTACAAGTTTTGTCTGACTTTGTCTGACAAAGATTAGAATTCAAAAAAACCAAGGCTCTCATTTTAGAGGGGTTGATCCTGTTTTTCCTTTTAGTTATGATCTGACCTGTTTTAGAAAAGATTTTGTCTGAGGGTACAGATTAAATCTTTAATGACGATTAGCATTAAAAAACAAGGATCTCATATTTAATGCGTTGATCCTGTTTCTCTTTTCAGTTATGATCTGATTCGTTTTATAAAACATTTTTTCTGAGAGGACAAATGTTGCTAAAATGCAAATCCATCACATGTGTAAGACATGGAAAAACTGAAGACTTGGTCCACCATCTCAGTCGATCTGCACTTTACTGAAAAAGGGGCTGATTTCATTTTAAACATTGTATCTGCCAATGGATTCCTTGTAGTTTTAGTGGTTGCTTGTTCTTCAAAGGACCTCCAAACCGCAGATGCTTGTGGTTTAATTTTGTGTGTCCTCTGTTTCCTTTTTTCTATCCTGGACCCCTACCATTGGACTTGACTGACTGGATCTTGCTGCTGCAATTATTCTCTGATGAGCTTTATCAACTGCTCTATTTTTTACTGAAGCCCAGCTTTTTAAGTCTTAGGTCAAGAAGGGTAGATTCTGACAGAACAGTGTTATATTATATGGATTTTTCTATCCATAGATGCACAGAGAGCATCCACTAACTACTTAATTTTTCCTATAGTTACTCTGGTCTGCTTCTCAGCGGCCTCTTTCTACTCACAGCTTTGGATAATGCTGTAGAAATTGTAGGAGTAGCAACAGTTTCAGTAGACACACTTGCTTCATCATTAGGCTCTGAACTGATAAATGAAATCAGTTCGAATATGCCTGTGCAGGTTGTTTGTGGAGCCAGCTCAATATGACATTTTAATTTTTCACAGTCTACACTCTACCTTTGAACTGTCTATCATATTAAAATGTGTCCTAAATTTACTATGTTTCTGTCACTCATTTTCTTAACCCAGCCAGCTATTTATTTCTCTACTTATTGCACAAACTTTTCTCGCTCTTAGTGTGTTCACTGTGTGTATGTATGTGTGTGCAACCCTTCCCCTCCTATATACAGATATGCAGATACATAGACTTTACACACATCAGCTCCCAAAAAAAGACTCCCAACTGGGAAGCGGCTCTCCTCGTTCACTTCAAAGAGCCGACTCAGAAATGTACCACCAGAAATAAGCCAACCTCTCAAAAATTAATAATTCCTCTCACAGTACTGGCCATGTCCCTAAATCATTTAAATTAGCAGTTATCAAACCTTAAAAAACCTCATTTTGACCACTGCCAGCTGTTAAATTATAGACCAACATCTAACCTCCAAGATCCTAGAAAATAATGTAGCACAGCAGTTATGTTCAAGATTTAGGCCCCATCATAGCACAGAGACAGTGCTGGTTATATTAGTGAATGATTTGCTACTGGCCATTGATCAGGGTTATGTTTCTGTGCTTAAGTTATGGCTCAGGTCTTATTTGACTGACCGTTATGAGTTTGTAGATGTAAATAGCCATTATTCTATGAGCAGTAGGGCAAAGTTTGGTGTCCCAAAAGGTTCTGTCTTAGGCCCGTTACTGTTTTCTATATATATATGCTACCTCTGGATAATATTATTCGCAAGCATGATATCAACTTTCATGATACGCAGTTATATGTGTCAGCCAATCCTGACCACAGAAACCAATTTACTCGAGTTGAGGAATGTGTGAACAGTGTAGACAGTGGATGTTTAACAATTTTCTTTTACTTAACTCTGATAAAACTGAAGTACTCATATAAGGACCACAGGCAGCTAAAAGTAAAGTTTCTGATATTTTATTATCTCTGGATGGTTTTTCAATTACACCATGTACAGCTCTAAAAGACCTTGGGGTAATTATTGATTCTAGCCTTTCTCTCGAATCTCATGTAGATAATACCACCAGGATAGCATACTTTCTCCTTAGAATCATTGCTAAGATCAGAAATGTGCTGGCACTGAATGATGCAAAAAATCTTGTCCATGCGTTTATTACCTCTAGGTTGGATTACTGTCTTGTTGGATTACTACCCTGTTGTCTGGTTGCTCCAGTAGGTACAGTTAGTCCATTATGCAGCGGCCAGAGTCCTTACTAGAACTGGGAAATATGAGCACATCACCCCTGTCATCCACACTGCACTGGCTATTTGTCAAATTTCGTATTGATTTATAAAATTCTTTTGCTTGCTTATAAAGCAGTTAACGGTCTCGCGCCACAGTGTCTTAGTGGATTTCTAGTTTCTTATGATTAACCATGACCACTTTGATCAAAAGGTGCAGGGTTTTTGCTGATACCTCGTATTATGAGTGCTACAACAGTGGGCTATATATGGTATATGGTATGTATTTTCAACTTTTTTGGAATGTGTTTTTGTCCTGAAATTTAAAATTACCTATTTTTTCTCAGTTTAAACATTTGATATTGTTATTTATGTTCTATTCTGAATAAAATATGTAATTTTAAAACTTCCACATCATTCCATTCAGTTTTTATTTACAACTTGTACTTTGTCCACACTTTTTAGAATTGGGTTTGTATCATTAATCAGGAGATAATTTGGTACCTACAATTCACCTAAAGTCTAAAATGTTGTTTAGAAAAGAGGTATTTAAACGTACTATAGACAGTCCATGCAGCTTGGATAGACTAGTTGGTATAGCACGTGTTGCTGGAAATCCAAGAAAAATAATATAAGTTTGATTCCCCAGGGCTAAAGCATCTGACATAGACAGACCTGGAACCATACAGTAGTGTGTATTAACAAAGACCATTTACACAGTTTTAATAGCTTTTACTCACCTGATTCCGTACAGTGAGACCTTAGTAAATACGATGTTCTGCTGTGTGTTCTACACAAGCCATTATAATCTTGAATGCTTTGTTTATTATTTTAGCACTCATTGATAATAAAGGCAAAATTGCCTTTGTCTAAACAGATTATGATTGTTTAACTTGGCCAATGAGCCATATAAAGGTATACACAATTTTGTGAAATGTCAATGATTGCAGCATGCAAATGCAGGCTTTATTAAACTCAAATGAGTAAGCAATTGGTACATGGGGAAATCAAAGCAAAGAAACAATTAGCTTTAGAAAACGCACAAACAGATAACAACTTGAAAGTGCGGGTGCATGATAAACAAGGCACATGCCCAAAATTGCATGCTGGCAACATTTTTAATCCAGCATTTAGAGATCATTATCAAAATATTAAGAAATATACACTGAACAATCATTGGATTAGGAACACCTGTATGGTGGAATATGACAAAACTTTTCTCCAAAGCAGGTGCACCTGGATGGATTATCCACAGACTAAAAGTCTTCAGTCTGGGTCAGTTTTCTCCTTTAGACCATGAGCTCCTAGATGAATTTACCAAATTACAAGAGATCCCGCTTGAAGATCCATTTTATTTTCCCACTCAGGAGCATCTGGAGGCTTTTCATCTGTATTTCAGCAACAGCTACACTTGTACACTTAATCTTGTCATTTATTGCCTGAGTGATTTATTTAGAAGACAGTCATGGCCTAATGTATAGTGTGGAGTGCTAAAGACCAATAGATCAATGGTTTGATCCCCACTTTAGGCATATGCAGTGCCATTGAGCATGACACCCAACACCCAACTGCTACCCGTGCACCTCAATGAGGGGCAGCACAAACTTTATGTTTCTCAAACCATGTCCTCATAAAATAATATAAAAGGTAGAATACACTTTTTTAGAAGAACATTTTTTGAATATTACGCTGGTTAGACTAGCTTGGCTTATAACCATAGTGGAAGTGATGGTAAATGATGCAAACACATGGACATTTACATGGTGTAAAATGTTATTTTACTGCTTTGTGTTCAATTTCCGAGGCTTATTTTGCAGACACTTTAAAACATAGAGAGATCAACATGGGTACTGTGGCATCTGAAACCTTTCAAGCATAGCCAATGTTGTTTAATTAATTTGTACTACAGAAGCTCTTTGTGAAGTTCAGCGCAGATGGGCTAGCTTTCTTGGATTACTTATTGTAGGTAAGTTCTAGGTATTAACCAGTTCATTAATTGTAGGTATTAACCAGAAACACCCAAAAGGACCTGTTACTTCCTTGAGATGTCATCATGATGAATCAATGTAGTTCACATCACCTTTAGCTGGTTTACCGCACAGTGGTCAGAGGGATTTTAAGCCATTTCTCTAGCAGGATAGTGGTCAGGTCACTACGTGATGCTGGTGAAGGAAAAAGTTTCCTGACTTGCTCCTTCAAAAAACCCCAAAGTGGCTTAATAATATTTAGATCTGGTGACCAGGCCATAGATGTTCAACTTCACTTTCATGTTCATCTAACCAATCTTTCACAGTCTTGTTGCGTGTATTGGTGCATTGTCATCCTGATACATGGCACCGCCTTCAGGATACAATGTTTGAACCATTGGGTGCACATGGTCTTCCAGAATGGTTCGGTAGTCTTTGGCAGTGACGTGTCCATCTAGCACAAGTATTGGGCCAAGGGAATGGCATGATGGCAGTGATGGCAGCCCAAACCATCACTGATCCACCCCCATGCTTTACTCTGGGCATGCAACAGTCTGGGTGGTACGCTTCTTTGGGGCTTCTCCACACCATAACTCTCTCGGATGTGGGTAAAACAGTAAAGGTGGACTCATCAGAGAACAATACATGTTTCACATTGTCCACAGCCCAAGATTTGTGCTCCTTGCACCATT
>JAOUQT010020173.1:0-11820 GCA_025769995.1 Xyliphius kryptos
TCAAATCCCAGGTCCACTGAAGTTACCAATGTGGGTCCTTGAGCAAGACCCTCAACCATCATTGCTCCAGGGTGCTGCATCAATCCTGTGTTCTGAGCCCAACCAAGTTGGGATTCTTGTAAGTCGCTTTGGATAAAAGCTAAATAACTGAATGTATGAATGTGAATGTAAAAGCCGAAGGAATGAGAATGAGATTGTATTACCAGTGTTTTTTAATGTTTTATAAATTGGTGCTGTAACCGTTTGTAGGATATGCATTTATGGGGAAATCTTAAATCACTGATTTCTTTTTGGTAAAAGGACATTATTATGTTATTATGCGAGGTGCTGGAATGCAGCAGGAGAGGGTAAGGTCAGGGTGAGGTAAAGGTACAGGTAATGACTGACTGGGGAATAAAGAAGCCCTTTCTTCTTTCATTCAAAACTATTAACCCTACACCGCTGCCTTAAGTCACCTGGGTTTCTAATGTTTTAAAGCTCATATGAGAGTCAGAAACCCGCTGTATTGGTAGGAAAGTGATTTTTGATTTTGTGTGAGGTGGCACTGAACGCTCAGGTTTGGAGTGATGTGGAAGGAATCGCTCCATTAGCTTCTCTCATGGCAGCAGCCCGTTATTTCGGGAAGACAGTCTCTCCGCCCACAAACTGGCAGCAGAAAAAAAAACTCGCTTCACTTTCACAGTCGCTGCTGTAGGAGCTGCTGCACTCGTTCCGAGCAGCCGGAAAGTCTGAAAGTCCGAAAAGCGGGTTCCAAAAAAGCCAAGTAATTTAGCTTCGCGGTTTCATTGTAAACAACATGGCGAGGAAACGGAGAACGCCACGGCTCAGGCAGCGGATATGCACTCTGTGCTCACCTAACTACTGAAGTGGATAACTGCCTCAGCAGTTTATTTATTTGTATTTTAAAAAGGAATACTTTCGACCAGCTTCAGCGTTTCTTGAAATCTAAAAACAAACAAACAAAAAGATGACAGTAAAATTAACCGCTGGAGCTGAGAAGATGGAGAGTTTACAGGCTGATTTAAATGAGACCGGACTGGACAGCACTTCTTTTTCCAGCTGGAGAAGCTTTAAAGCGTTTCGAAACATCTGTACCAGAATGTAAACGTCCCGAACGGATTAAATGCCCGGTTTACGGACAGTAGCGAACGTCCTTGTGACTCAAAGCTCCCATGTGAGGGCGCACTGACTGAACATCATGACTCCTGCTGGAGGTTACAAGAATTAGTTTTAAAGCAGTTCATTCTTTCAGTTGGAGCTTTAGTTGAATCAATCACCTGGATTGTAATGATCATGGCTTTTGGATGTAGAAGAGCATGGACCAGTGTACTGCTCGGGCTTGTGCTTGGTTTCACCACAGCATCCTGGCTGCTGGTTCCCAGGGTGACCGAATTTGGGGGCAAGATGAGATCATCCTCAATGTGTTCACTTTACAGTTTTGCTAAAGTTTCTGACGCTGTGAGAAGCTTCACGACTACAAAAACCTGGCCCAAAAGCCAGGAAAGACCACCTAGCCGAGAAGCACCAAATGATGTCGAGGATGAAGAGAAATTTGTGGACAGGACAAGTGATGGAGGAGCCATTCCCCGACCCCGACATTTCCTCTATATAGGGGTGATGACAGCCAAAAAGTATCTGGACTCAAGAGCTGTGGCTACCTATAAAACCTGGGCTTCAACTATTCCAGGAAAGGTGGAGTTCTTTTCAAGCCAAGGTTCTGATACAGTGCCACTTCCTCAACCACTGCCGGTGGTCTCGCTGCCAGGTGTGGATGACTCATACCCGCCACAAAAGAAGTCCTTCATGATGCTGAAGTACATGCACGACCATTACCTGGATAAGTACGAGTGGTTCATGAGGGCAGACGATGATGTCTATATTAGAGGTGAAGACGTTTTGGGAAACTGCACCATCTGCATCTTTATTGCCAGCTGAGCAATTACAGAATGGCACTTTTTTTAAAGAAACCTTTTATCCCTTGACAACAGTTTGAAACATGTCCAGCGGTGGCCACTAATATATACTAAAGTGTTAAAGTGTAAAAAAACCAACATCTAATTCATTAGACCTGGTTGTAAAACTGCATAAATAATTTAAAAAGGCCATAAAGGAGAAGAGAGTCTTACATTTCAATCGTCTTCCAAGTGGCTCAGCTGTTATTTTTGAGTTTAAGTTCTAGCTCTGCATACAAAACTAAGACTAAAAAATACAAAAGTATTTTTTTCACATCACAAGTAACACATAACTGTCACAATGCAATTCCATTATTTTTACAACTGTCAGATAAAACGGTAATGTCTTGTTATCATGCTGCTTTTATATCATCTTGGTTGAGCAGCTTAATGAGCTGTCTCCAAAATATCTTTTTTTTTTACCTCTCAAACTGTTACAGAGGATTTCAAGATGATCACTGAAAGGTTATTGTGTTCTGTTATTGCTGAAATATAGATTTTGTCAAAAACCGTTGATATTATATTGCATAATATTTGTGGTTCATTAATATCCAATATCCAGCCATCCATTATATTCCGATTAATCCTACACTTGTGTCATGGACGGTTCCCCATGCCTATTTAGCCGAGAACGTTTCGGGCGCTAAAAGGCAGACGTGCTAACCACCAAGCCCCTAATTTCCAATACATTGTAGCGTGCAATCCACTGCACCACCATATACACTGTGTATTTCTGGGCTTTATATAAGTATTTGACATTTACAAAATTTGAGGTTTTTTTTTTTATATCATGAATAATTTAAGTGCAACCATGCCCCATCTCATGTTTTCTTTACGGTTTGTTGGTTTTAGGAGAAAAACTGGAGCTCTTCTTGCGCTCACTCAACAGCAGTAAGCCTCTCTACCTGGGTCAGACAGGTCTGGGCACCACTGAGGAACTGGGCAAGCTGGCATTGGAGCCTGGAGAAAACTTCTGCATGGGTGGTCCGGGTATGATCTTCAGTCGTGCAGTGCTGCGTGCGATGGTACCCCATATTGGCACCTGTTTAAAGGAAATGTATACCACCCATGAGGATGTGGAAGTGGGTCGGTGTGTGAGGCGGTTTGGTGGAACCCAGTGTGTCTGGTCCTATGAGGTAAAGCATAAATCACAGATGTTTACATACTTTTTAACAAATTGAATATGAATTAACTAATTTTATATACAGTCTTCGACAAAAGTCTTGTCGCATAAGGATATAGTAACTTAAAATGGTGTGTAACTTTATTTGTAATCAATTAATTGTTACTATATATTGTTTAATATAGTGTCATGGGTGTTTACATTAAGAACTGGATGCAAAATGAAACTGTCAAAAATTGTTTTCGCAAGGTCTTGACATGTCTTTAAATGATTCAAGCAATCACAGATTAGCGCATCACCTGGAACAAGTAATATAATTACCACATTCCCAAGAACCCCAGCACACCAGACATTCATGTGAAGTGCAACCTGACCTCTGAGGTGGTGGTTCACATGTTTAATGTGTCCAAATGCCAAGTGGAGAGGATAAAAAAAAAGATTCCAAGAAACTGGTGATGTTCATAACAAGTCCAGGTCGGACAGACCCTTTTAGACACCTGGACCATTTGTTGCTTCGACAGTCCAGGGCCAGCCCTTTTTTAACTGCATGTGAAAAAGGTTCAGTGTTAATGTGCTTTACAGTGATTGGTTGGTTACAGTGACCCTGTTCTACGTCCCGCTACCAGACCCACGTACGCCCTGCCCGTTATACATTTTGCTCCACAGTAGAATGAACACTAAAGCATTCATTTTACCATAATGTACTAAGCGGTATTAAATGATTTTTCCAATGCCAGTGCACAACAGCAGAACCAGACAGATTATTTAAGTCTTATACAGCACGTTAATACGAGCCCCTTTTATGTATTACACTTATATTCTGTATTTAATATTTCTTTTCTGTAGCCCATTTTTGGTAAGTATCGTTGCATTGTTTAAACATTCAAATTCACATTTTGGAGCAACAGTAGCAACATGAAAGTGGCCTCAGATACCATGTGGCCTCAATACCATGTGCTGGTATTTTGTCTTATTTGATATCATATGCCATCTCATGACCGTTTAGATTATATGTTGTAGGGGATTGTAAATTCATCATATTGATGTGACTGTATTCATCGAAAGGTTAAATCCTGCATTATGAAGTGCTTTGGATCAGATTTTTTAATAAAATATTGAGTTATGTGGTGCACCCATAAACAATGCTATAATGTTTATAGGCCTTACAATCAGCTCTACATAAATGTAGCCACTTGGGTTTAAATATGACTTATATAAAACTTTGTGGAACCGATAAAGCACAATGGCAACATAAAACACATATAGACAGATAACCAGCAGGCACTACAAAGTATATCCTTGTACTTTTAGAGGTTGAAATTTATCATAGGAGCAGTAACCTTCAAATTACTTTTATTCATTTTTTGGAATAAGTGCATCTTGACCTGCAAAATGTAAACACAATTACCTTGAGATCTGTTATTTAACCCTGGGTGTGCATTAGCGTAAATTGTACCCCGGGAAACAGCAAAAAAACTTTTATTGTAACCTTCATTTCTGACAGTATGCAGCACAGTGTGGTGTCTGTATGACTGCCAGTAAACTAAAAGTGCTGCAGTAATTCTTTGCACTACTTTTACACAGCTATAAATTAGAGGGAGAATGAAAATGCTTTGCCTTTGACTTTCATTGATCTTCACTAAACCAGTTTTTTTTTCTGGGAGCTCTATGTGAAACACAAGCAGTTTCATTTAAAATCATTAAAAAATGATTATTTTCTTTAATTTAATATTAAAACAAGGCAGCCTGAGAGGTTATAGTCATTTGTCTGTGAATTATGCTTTATTCAGTCATTCAGGGGATGTTTCATTTGTCTCGGGACTTTTAAAATTGGATAAATGACTTGAAATTCCACTAAAATGTAGGTATGGTAGGTATATCCACATGCTCAAATGAACTGTTCAGACAGTTCTGTATTTAAATTATGCTAAACAGCAAAGCTCAAAAGATCACTTAAACTTTGTTAAAGTATTTATATACCAGGGTATTGAGCAGGAGAAAAATAGTGGCTTTATCAATCTGACACGCACTTAAAACTAAATCCAGATGAACACATGATGTACAAAGTGGAGCTGAATTAATTGGAAATTTAGAAAGGACCAGACCAAACCTGGGATCAGAACATACTGTATACACAGTACCAGTGAAAAGATTGGCCACAATTTCATTTTGCGCCACTTATTGTCCATGTTATTAGTTCTATTTACTGTAAAGATGGGCTTTGTAGTTTTACAAGTACAGACTGTAGTCCATCTTTTTCTGACCTAATGGACCCCAACAGTAGCACCACAGAGCATAGAAAGAACTGAAAGCACATGGGGTACTCACAAGACTGGTAGCCCAGAGGCTTTTACCAGAAATAGTAAAAACCTGAAAGAGTCATGTTCTATCCACAATAGCTAGTCGTGAAACAAAAAATTCATAAAGTTAGGCAAACCCTAGATCTATTAATATTCTATTCTATCTAAAATTCGGGAAGGCCTGTGGGCTGATGGAGCTAGTTTAAAAACGCTGAAGTTTTATCTAAACTAAGGACAATACGATGATAATAATCATCAAACTTAAAGTTAAATAAGAATATATTGTTAAATCAGTCAGAACACTGGAATAATAAATTACCAAATGCCAACACACAAGGATTTCTCACAAAAACAGAAATAGGAACTAAAAACAACCAGAAATATAATCCAGCTAATAAGGTGTCAAAAAAGTCTAAAAAAGCCCGGTCAGAAACACAAGTTTAATAACAAAAATAAATATTCTACTATTTATTTAATGGCTATAACATATAGGGGATGAACATTCAACTAAAACAAAAAACAGCTAAATCAAAAATGGGTAGCAACAGATTTGTGGTAAAATGTCATATTCTGGATCTGTTACCAAAGCCATATAGTTCATTTACAATTAACACATGAATATTCAAAAACATGAGTAACTCTATAAGTGAATCTAACAAGTAGTTCCGGTCCTTAAATCTGATTAGCTGAGACACTTGATTGTTATACACATTAACCCACACTTCTGACTGCTTCACATTCGTATAAATTCGCTATATAAAGTATATTGTTCTCCCGAACGTTTTTATGAACTGTGTTCTGTAATTTGGCCACTAGATGGCATTATTTGACTGGATTATGTCTCAGGCGAGTTTATTAGCAATTTTGCTTTCAGTCAACGCATTAATTAATTAAACCTTGTTTTTTATGATAGTGTGTTGTAAACGTTGGTAACTCGAGGTTGTGCATTATTGTGAATAAACCACGAAAACAGGTGTAACAGTACTCCTCTTGCGCGTCCTGCCTAATAACACCTCTTCCCGGTGGTTTATTCACAATAATGCATGCCCTCGAATGCCTATTGCTTTATTTACAGCCATAAATCATTTTGCCATTTTGAAAACCTTTGCTCGCATATTCGAGTATTTATGATACACAGGGGGTTGAGAGAGGGGGAAAGGAGAAATTATGCACAATAAATGTCAGATACCTGTAACTTTTCCTAGAAAAGTTATTTAAATAGGTTTTATTTTTGAGGAAGTGTTAATTCATTACAATTAAGTAAATCAGCAGGATGACATCAGCCTAAAGATCTAAGCATACACATTACAGACAGAAACTATTTAAGATCACCATGGAACTAACCAGAACTCAGAAAAGAATTTGCATCAGCAGGCCTGCACTAGTTCCTGTCCTGTTGTAAACAGTTGTGTAAAAGCTATTGCTTGTTTTTGTGCAGTATGTGTACTTCTGCTTATTGCTGAGCCAAATATTTTTTCCCAACAATTGTTTCCTTATTTTTTTTAGCGGTAGGCGTAGTGCAACATTCTTCAGTGGTTGAGTTAATGCCATGTTTACTGGAGATTGGATGGTGTTATTTCTTCACTGAAAAGCATCTATTCATAACTATATATGGTAATCTTAACTAAAACTGTTGGAAAAAGAGCAGGACATTTTCAAAACTGCAGCTGCTCAGAAAAGTGCGAGCTAGTTTTATTTTCTTTTTAAATATTAAATATTTACCAATAGCAGAATTCCTAAACAGATCCCCTTTGAATGTTGTTTTTCTTCTGTACTTTTAAGGAAATTGAGAAGCAGCATTAAAATAATTAGAAGGCTGTGAAGTAGAAATGATATGGATATCTTTGCACTTTATTTAACAGACCAATCAAAGTTTAATTTAGACTGCAGTTAACACAAACAGCAAACACAAAAGTCTTATCTCATTGTTTTCCATTTAATCCTATACTAGGGACTAGGATCAGGGAGGGGGTGTTGTGTTTCCCCACACCCAGGGGGAAATGCTTTAGTGCGCTGGGCACATATACCCAGGACAAGGTGCCAATCCATTGCTCGACACACACTCTTTCTCTCTCTCACACACACACACTATATATAGAACAATTTAGAGCAGCCAGTTTACCTTGAATGCACGTTTTTGGACTGTGGGAGTAAACTGGAAAACCCTGAGGAAACCCACACGGAAACGGGGAGAACATGGAAACTCTACCCAGATCGGGATTTACATGTACATTTTGGTCATTTAGCTGACACTTATATCCAACGTGACCTACAAGTATCCTAACTTGATTGGGATCAGAGCACATGGTTGATACAGGACCCTGGACCAATTAGGTTTAAGGACCTATTTTGGTACCTTCAGTGGAGCTGGGATTTGAACCCACAATATTTAGATTCATTGTCCAACTCCTTAACCACTGAGCCACAAACATTTACCGCAGAAGCAAGCGTGTTGGTTTCACTTGTTATTTCACTCTGACAACCTTTGCACATCACCTTCTATTTATGTTAAAACAGTCACAGTCAGTTGCATCTAACAGTTCCTCAGCATTTACATTATTTACAGGTAGTCAGATTTAGTTTTTGTCTTTGTAAGTCTCCAGTTGTTCAGAGTCGGGAGTGTGCTAACGGCCGGCCTCAGATAACAGGTGGGATTTTATTTGTATAATTTTTTGAACCGAAGCTTGATGTGGATTCATGGTGTCATTAAAGGTATTTGGCTCCAGGCGACTTTGCTGTCTGTCTGTCAGATTAACTCCTTTCAGTCTCTTCATTATTTATGAGGTGTGGAGACCAAAGTAACTGTACAGTAAACAACCGCAGGCCAGTAATCCTGACTTATTCAAGTGTAAAACCTGAACATCATATTAGCCCATTTAAAGTATCTATGTGGAGATCAGGCTTATAAATCTGTGATTTATTCCAATATGGAATACTTTTGAAAGTCAATTACGCCTGGAAATTTGAGTGCAGTTCGGTAACTTCTGCTTTTACTTCAACGTGTCAAGAATTTTACTTTACTTAAGAACCCCAGTTAATAAAAGCTTAATGCCAGGGCGAAAAGAAAGGTGGCCCTTTATCTATATTCCATTCATCTTAAGCAATAAAGGTTTCTAAAGACATCTAGTCAAGAACATGTTTTTACACTTTTAGCATTATTGTTGGAAAAGCCAAAGTTTGTGTAACTCCCTTTTGGCAAGGAACCTGCCTTTATTGTCTGGAAAAGTTAATATACATATTGATTAAAGCACATTCTGCATACTCTCCCTTAGGCTGGAGCCAGGTTCAGCCCTCTTCAGTACTTTTTTTCTGCTCTTCACGAATGATGATGAGAATCTGGCACAATAATGAGAGCTATGCACATGTGTGATGTTTTATTCATCTCTTGCCTTGGTAATGATGGCAGACTTATTATTGCCATTATATATATTTGCCATGTTACATAATTGCATGAGCTAACATTTAAAAAAATCTTCCTATGAATGCATTTACAAATGAAACGTACTGTGATTTAGTGTTAGTGCATTATTTATCATGATTCTGCAATTTGGCACCTCAACCTAAGGCATTCTCAATCCTACATTTATTTCTATATTTAGTCTCTTAAACCTTGTTGCATAAACATCACAATAACAAAGAGCAAAGTACAACCTTTGGTTTGCTTTCGACAGAAATTCACTGCAGTCTGAGCCAACTTTTCAAATACACGTCGATAAACAAGAAGACATGAAAACAAAGCCTATAAATGACAAGGCTCCTTTAAAAAAATTGAAAATATAAAATCAAGCACAGCTTTCTGGATGTAATCTCACATTTTATAGTATTACGTGGTTTGTTAGTAAGTTTCACTTTGTAACAATAACAATAACATTAATGCATTACAAATAAATTGAAATTTTCCATTTTACTTCTACACCGAATCTTACTCGGCTCGGGGTAAATCTGATTGATATAACACTCAAACCATTCTCAGTGCTTTTAATAAGGCATGGAGAAAATAACTTAAGGGCTTAAACAATCTTAAACATCTTTGTCATATATTTGGCAAATAAAACATTAACATTAACCAGAATCCGATCTCTCTGAGACTTCTGCAGGCTTTCTTATTGCACTGACACAGAGTAATAATTTAATAATGTATTATTTTTTTGTATTGGCACAGAGGCAAATAAAAACCCTGTTGTTTGATTTTCTGGATACTTTCGGTGTGCAAGTTTTTCAAATACCTTCATGGGTTTCTTTAAATCTAAAGGCATATTTATATGAATTTGAGATATTAAAGTGCCCCCATGTATGTGTGTGTGTGTGAATGTATAGATTGACATCTTGCCATGTTTCCTGGCCGTTTGCTGAATGAGTAGTGGAGCAATTCTTGTCGAGAAACAACATATAAAACAAAGGCGTGAATAATTATCCAGGCTTTTTTATGTTCTGCTGGTTCAAGTCATCAAGTTGCATATTTTTGGATTATTGCTCTGATCTTCATGCTGACCTTTTCCCATATCTCAAACACATACCCATTAAACCATCTATTAAAGGGGTCTGCTACAGAATAATAGGAGCAGTAAAATGTGTATTGCACTGGGGGACTGGAAACAGTGGTTGGAGATATATTTAGAATATATTTATAATTCCGTACCTGGTTTTGTTGTCTTGTCCTCTGCTCGGGTTCGTAATCTGGGTGTCACCTTTGACGCAACCATGCCATTTGAACCTCACATTAAAAATAGATGCAAGACAGCATTTTATCACTTTAAGAAAATTTCCAAATTTTGCACAAATCCTTCATTTATTGCTGCTGAGACTATTATTCATGTTTTTGTTACAACTAGACTGGATTTTTGTAATACAGTATTGCATGCCTTCTAAATAGATTTAAGTATATGCAAAACTATGCTACCGGGGTTCTGACCCATAAAAGATCTTCTGACCCACGTTAACGCATCTTCACTGGTTTCCACTGCAGTATCATATACAATATAAATTGCTAGTGCTTGTTTTCTAATCAGGGCACATGGTGGCTTAGCACGTTTACCTCTTAGTGTGTGTTTCCTCGTGGTTCTCCGGTTTCCTTCCATAGTCCAAAAACATGGATTAAAGGTAAATTGGCTGCTCTAAATTGCCCCTATAGTATGTGTGTGTGTGTGTGTGTGGGGGCGCATGAGTGAGTGTGCCAAGAGATAGATTTGGGGCTTTGTCCTAGGTGTATTTGCTTAGCGCCCTAGACGTTCTACCCTGAATGGGCATGGGAAACCCCCCTGCGACCCTAGTAGAGGATTAAGTGGAAGATAATGAAAGAATGAATGTATGTTTTTAAATCTCTTCATCACTATGCCCCCACATATCTACATAGCCTGCTCCTGACCTATGCTCCTCCACGCACCCTTTGCTTGTTATATTTACACTTTCTTGCAGTCCCTTTTTATCTTTAGTTTTTATGTTCCCATGTGATGTCACATACGATGGAAATGATAATACAGTCTTCTTGAATCCTTGAATCATCGAAAGGTGCTTTATAAATATTTATTATTATTATTATTATTATCATCATCATCATATTTATAATGCTGGTTTTGAGTGGATGGTTTTAAGCTAAGGGATAATTTCTACTCTTATCTGCTCTAAACATTTGGTCCTGTGTAGTGACATATTAAGGGGTCAGAAGTGATTTGCCACTTTCATTGGTTTTACAGTTTAACAGTCTTGTGTTTCATTTACACATTTAGACCAGATGCCTGACAGTTAAGGACTGTGCTAATCTAGTTTGGGAGATATTTCGCTCAGTAATGATGAAAAGACGTTTAACTGAAACCCTTTACTAGATTGTGATCAGGAAATTGCCTATCTAGCATAGTTTCCCATTGAAAAGTATTTGGCAAGGTGTTCAGAATGGGGATGGGTTAGGCCCAGTGCCACACATTTTTAGTCTTTTGTGATCATGAATTGAAAAGGTACGATTTTGCATTTTTACTCTAATGAAGTGTTTTTAATTACGAATCATCAAAAAGCATTTTTTACAAGAGATCTGAGATTTTTTGGTCCCTTGACTTTCTTTAACAGAGATCCCCATTAAACTGGTATTTTATTTTGATAAGAAAGAACGTTTCATTAAAAAGATTCACCATTCCTTCTGCTATGCATGAATATTCAGTGCCCTTGAATTTTAATTACGTTTTTTAATTACAACCTGAAAAATTTGTCCCTAATGGTCATAAACCAGCCTAAAATAGGCTGGAATATTGTCATGAGAAGCCAAATTAAACGCAAAAAGAGCCAGGGATAGCTGCAACTCAAATAGAAGGAACACATGCGCACAATAAATCTGGCGTTCATGAATTAGTGGCGAATAATTATTGCCGGTATGCGACTGTTGAAAAACCCATAATAAACTCATGTTTTAGGTTTGTGAAAATGCATATGCGGAAGGATTTCTGCTCTTACAAAT
>JAOUQT010020181.1:0-11820 GCA_025769995.1 Xyliphius kryptos
CACACACACACACACACACACACACACACACACACACACACACACACACACACACACACACACATGTCCCAAGTAGAAAGATGAACGAATGATCATGTATAATCATTTTAAACAGTGTATTCAATATCCTTTGCTGTTGTGTGTGCTTTTACAGTTACTTTATTATTAAAGAACATGGACAGAGACAATGTACAGTAATTGAAAGGCACATCGAGAATCAAACATACTCAAAATGTCTCATTTTCGCAGACTGCAGTATGAAATTAGTGAGTAGAGGACAGACTCACTTGCAGAACAGATGATCACACTGGGTGGAAACAGGTTTACTCATTAAATCCAAACTGTAAAGACAAAATAAAGACATTACTGAGATTATGCATGAAACATGCCTTTGCCTGAACACCCAGTAGCCACTTTATTAGGTTCACCCCCTGTTTGTTAAGCCATTACACAGTTACAGACTGTAGTTCAGGCGTGCCAAATACGTCAATTGCAATCGACCAGTCGATCACACAGTGCACATTGGTAGATCATTGTGGAACACTCCACAGGTTCAAGAAACGAAAGTAAGGAGGAGGGGGGGGGGGGGGCACATATTTCATAGTATTTTTTTTTTTTGATCAGCCCACTTATGTGAATCAGTCTTTTGCCACATATGAAAAAAATTAAGTCGATATCGGTCCATGCTCATAGGTGGTCATTTGGAATCCTGACTAGGAATTGGCATCAGCAGGTGCTGACCAGATTCCTCCCACCAGGCTGACAGCATTCAGTGCAAATAATCTAAAAATGGTGGAGTTTTTTTAGTGAATCGCTTTGTATTGCTAAAAATATGAACTTGATGTGTGTAAAAAGGTTCAAACTAAAGCTTTAAAATAAAAAAATTAAAAGATGAATCCTGGTAGACAAAAAGTAGATCAACGGCCATAAAAATGTGGGCACCCCTGCTGTAGTTCATCAATGGTCAAGATCCCAACAGATGCCCACTCGTAAGGAGATGGTGATTTATTATAAGTGACACTGCTGGACCAAGAATAATCCACTAACATAAACTGTCCAACCACCAGCATCTTGTGAGCACTGACTACCAGACAATAAACTGTGCAACAACAAATGAATTACTGTCTGATTATACATCTACAAGATAATGCCATAAGGTAGCCATGTGTAACAAAGTGTGCAATAAGTACAGTGTTTAAAACCCTCCAACAACACAGCCGGGTCTGTGTGACCAAAGTGCCTTTCCTGTTGTGCACTCATGAGGTTGCAAATCATTAAAGAACAGATCGAAATATCTGTTGAAACAAGTGACAATTATAAAGCTACCAGATGCATTTATATAGTAAGCAGAATTGATCGACTTTGGCCCGTGTGTGTATGTGTAATTACATTATTTTAATTAAAATTCACTAGATCAATGTACTTATGATGGTACTGTTATTAAAGGTATGTCGATTACAGTTCAATATGCCAATGTAACATTCAGAAGCTCACCATATTGGACACTGCAAGTTTTCCCAAATCACAGCTATTCCCCTCTTTACATCTTCAGGCCTCGGTGCACTCATTTCTGGGGAAAAAACAGTTTTGAACGTGGGAAACTAAAAATGTATTTAGCCTTGTTTGTTAGAAAACTGTTTTTCATAAATAGCTGTAAGTTTAGGGACGTTATTGATTGAATATCTATACAGTTAAAAAAAAGTGATGTTTTTATTTAACAGTCGAATAAATCATTTGCTGGTATGTGTTTACGTAACAGGGTTGAAGCCTAAATGCAGAAAGAATCACTACATTTGCACACTAACAGTACACACTTTTGGATGCAACCAAGGACACTACTACCCTCTGATAACAGTAGGATTGGAATACAGCCACTGCATTAGGTAATAATGAGGAATAAAGGAAATAAAAACAAACTTACTGAAAGTGTTTTCGCGTCGTTTTACTCACTACTTTGCTATAAATGCGTCGATAAACTGTCTAACGCCTGTAATTTAGTTAAACTTCCAGGTAACTTCACTTTAAGTCCGAACCTAAATGAACGCCCGACATTTGGGTTTTCCCGCGGCTTCGAGTCTGTCACGTGACCCGGGTCTCTGCGCGTGAAGTTTCAATCCTAAAGTGTGTTTTTATGTAAAATTAATGAAATAAAAACTCGTGGTTTAAGCACAATTGGCGTAAAATATGGATATACTGTTTAACTATTTTCACAAAAATACAATACAACGAAGCAACGGGAATTGTACGTCATTTCCCGTCCAAAAATAAGAAAACAGGAAGTTCTCGGGTAAGACAAAAAACCTATTTGAATGGCTTACGCTTTAATTGCATCCCAACATATACAGGATAATAAATTACGAAATATGTTTTAGATTATTTACTTGAACCAGATTTATCATCGCATGTGCTTTGTACTTGATATGCAAGTGTGTGCTCCACAATAACCGTCTAATACGGATTCAGTGTCTGCGTTGTGTTCCAAGTGGCTGTATTCAGTACTCGTAGTGCACTAAATATGGCGTTTGGTGTCCTCGGTATTACCCTACGTGGTGTCCGAAGATATAAGAGACTGTGGAATTTGTATTACTGCCTTAACAATAAACAATAGTGTGTTAAACGTAGCTTAATATGCAGTTTTATTATATTTTAAATGTAACATTACTTTATAAAATACAACTTTGTGCTATTAAATCACTCAATACTTAAATAATCGGTGGTAATTTATGCTTCGATGCTGTGTAGATGAACATGATTTCAATAATTCGGAATTAACCGTATTTTCTATTGATAATATGCACCGTAATACAGTATGTATTTCACTCTATTACAATATTTTATTTTACAGTCATCTAAACATTTTAAAAAGTACTTTTTCTATTGGTTTTGTGGCGAATTGCGGTATTTACAGTGAAACATGTAATATAATCTTTTTATTTAAAAATTTACACAAGAAACTGCTTAGTGTCTACCACCACACTTAAGAGTTGTTACCACATTACCAAATACAGTGGGTTAAAGTTACTCACTGCAACTTTACCAGTCTGAGTAATTGTAATTCATGTCCTAGCACCATGGAGGGCTCCAAGTCCTCCAGCACCACCATGCAGGTGAGCTTTGTGTGCCAGCGCTGCAATCAACCCCTCAAACTTGACACCAGCTTCAATGTCTTGGACCGCCTGACTATCCAGGAGCTTGTCGGTATGTCCCTTTTCACCGGTCCACTTCTCGACATAAAATGTGTTCAAATACAGAACTCACTGCAGCATGCTTCATATCTGAATATATAACTCTCATAATAATAGCATCCTCATCACTGTGTATTATATTATTTGTGTACCTCATTAGCGCCACTCGTCACGGTGACACCAAGCAAACAGGCTGAGACCAGCAGCACTGCAACTCCAGCTGAGGTGAGTTTAGTTCTGATGAAGTTTCCTGCTGTTCAAAATAAAACACCAAACTTATCTAGTGTTCCTTCATTCATAGGAAACGTTTGTAGAGAGTAAGCAGGATGGAGTTTCCCGGAAGTTCATCCCTCCTGCCAGGTAGCATCCCCCCCCCACCACCACCACCAGACTGATGATATTTAATATTAATACTTTCAATAAGATGAAACTGTATGGAATTGTTGTTCTGGTTGCAGGATGATGTCCACAGAAAGTGCAAACAGCTTTACTCTAATCGGAGAAGCTTCCGATGGCGGAACCATGGAGAACCTCAGCCGGAGACTTAAGGTAGAGTAACTGTTTATCACATTTTCCAATTTAACAAATACAGTAATTTAAGATGTTTTGTACACCATTAGCTGCTTTCTTAAGCAGTTATGTATGTGACTCTACAAATAAGAGGAACAGGGGAAGGTGATTTCAAAGTTGATGAATGTGTCGTGTTCCTCTTGCCTTTTTCAGGAGGTTTTACTTTATGTTATTCATAATACATTTTATCCATGCATGTGTCACAGATTAACCATAATACAAGACACCTGAAGTCAGCCTTTAAATTGAAGACAAAATCAAGTCTAATTTTATTGTGTATAACAATTAATAAAGAATTAGCTACCCAGGTCGTCACGTTTTCCACACAAAACATCTCCTTGACCCTAATCAATCCGGCTTTAGGTGCGGTCACTCCACTAAGATAGCACTGCTTTCCGTGGTTTTAATATGTTAAGGGACTGGGATGTTTTCGAACCCTTGCCATATAGTCACTGGAGTCCCGCAGGGCTCAGTACTGAGACACACAACTTTATCTCAAATCAGATACCAGCCTGCCTCACTGACTTATCTGTTTAGATAAAGGCTTGTCATCTCAAATTGAATCTGGCAAAAACCGAGTTACTTATAATTCCAACTGAACCTTAAGTTCATCATGACCTGACCTTCCAATTGATGGCTCCACAATCGCTCCAACTGACTCGGTCCATAATCAGGGTTTCTCAACTGACAATCATTTTAAACTTTTTGACTAGGTGATGACAACTGCCCGTTCTTGCAGATTCATTCTGTATAACATCAGGGAAATCAGCTGGTGAAATGGTACTCCTAACACTATCCATATGGCTGACTCACTATGCATCTTCAAAAACTTCTCAAAACACACTACAAACACTTGAAAAAAAGAGTTTTTTTTTCTGCAAAAAGAGTTTGTTTTTTTTAAATTATGATACTATAGTATAGCTGTTTTTTTCCTTAACTACTAATAAAAGTGGCTGCTAAATGACTAAATGTAATGATAATCACAACACAACAATAATAACCAGTCTTGTTTTTTGTAGGTGACAAGCGATCTGTTCGACATCATGTCTGGTCAGAGTGACGTGGACCACCCACTGTGTGAGGAATGTACGGACACTCTACTCGATCACCTGGACACTCAGCTCAACATCACAGAGAATGAGTGTCAGAACTATAAGTAGGTCCACACCATCTCCAGGCACTAAGTGTGCCAGTGTGCCAGGCTTAACTCACTGACCCAGAAACCTCGTGTTAATTTAAAAGGAACATCCAATCAGAACAGACCAGAGTTTATAAATTAGACATAATGTCAGGTGATGTGACCTGGGTATATATTTGACATGGAAGTATACTGTTAATACGTGTTAGTAATAGTAGTAAAACTACACTTATGTCTTATGTACCCAAGCAGATGGTCAGTTGTGGTATATTTATAAAAAGAAAATAGCTCTAAATGCAATAGAGCTGATGATTGAGGAGGAACATGGCTGTGATTGAAATATGCCTGATAAACAGGAAGTGTCTGGAGCTGCTGTCTCAGCAACAGGCAGAGAATGAGGAAACGTTGCTGAAAGACCTGCAGCAGCTTAGACAGGATGAAGAGAAGCTCATTCAGGAACTGGAGGCCATCGAGGAGCAGCGGGAGGCCGTGGCAGGGGAGATATTGGACGCACGGCATCTTGCCAACCAGCTGGATACCGAGGAGCTACAGTGAGTCCACAATGTCTCACTTGATAGTTTGCATTTTATCGTGCTGACGTCGTTAAAAACACCTAAATACATAAATTGGTATTTTGATTGAGGAGCTGGAGTGGTCCGTATTAACTCTAATTTTGAAACTTCTTGAGGATGTTATGATGTCATAGTGTTTGTCACCCTGCTGCTGTGGCTCAGGTATCAGAAGGAGTACTGCGAGTTTAAGCGGCAGCAGCTGGAGCTAGACGATGAGCTGAAGAGTGTTGATAATCAGATGCGATACTGTCAGACTCAGCTGGACCGCCTAAAGAAAACCAACGTCTTCAACGCCACCTTTCACATCTGGTAGCCTAACCTTCATTTCTCTCTCCTTTGTAATCAGCATGTTGTGTGCCCTCTCCTTCCACGTGTCCTACCTCTCAGTTTTTGTCTAATCCCCGCTTACACATCTCCTGTTTCCCCTACAGGCACAGCGGACAGTTCGGGACCATTAATAATTTCCGACTGGGCCGATTGCCCAGTGTCCCCGTGGAGTGGAACGAGATCAATGCAGCTTGGGGTCAGACTGTGCTTCTACTGCATGCGCTCGCGAATAAGATGGGACTGCGCTTTCAGAGGTACTGGCGCTTCGAGCGTAAAGAACTAAATAGTTATTTATTCAAATGATCATTTAGAACATGGTTATTGTCATTAAAGTAGTTCTAGTAAAAGTTGGACAAGATTATATAATTATTTATATAATTATGATTACTTAATGCAATGCAAGCAGAACAGTGGCACAGCACTAAGGCCTCGGGTTTTATTTCTGGTAAAACACAGTTCCTTCCTGTCCACGTCTGCAGTGTTTCTAGTTTCTAGAAGAGCATCTAATTAAAAACAAAAACTGTGTATGAAAAACATACAGCAAAATCAAACTTTCACATATTATCTATATACCGCACACATATAAGGTGTAAAACAACCACATAAACACAGAAGGAAAGAGACAAGTTAATTAAGTGTAAAAGAAAAGTTAGTAAAAGTTTTTATGATTAAATATGTCTTTATTGTTATTTCATTTATCCATTATCTTTCGCTTAATGGGCTGAAGATGGGCTTCCCCATGCCCATCCAGGGGAGAAGGTTTCGGGCACTGGGCAGATACACCCAGGACAGGGTTCCAATCTATCGCTGGGTACACACACACACACACTCACTCACACAGATTATGTGGGGCAATTTAAAGTCCATGTTTTGGACGATAGATGATTTGAATCCATGTGTTTGGAATATGGAAGGAAACCAGAGAACCCAGTAGAAACCCATGCAGACTCGGAGAGAACATGGAAACTGCACTCAGATTCGGAACAGAACCGGGAATCCCCAGCACTGAGAGGCGAACGTGCTAACCACTAAGCCACTTTGCCTCGTCTTTGTGTTTAAAAAATAGGGCTTCTGGGGCTGGGATTTAAAAAAAACAAAAAACAAAGGGTGACCAGCAATACATACAGTTTTTTAATTGGCCAATCGCATGACAGCAGTGCAGTGTATAAACTTCTGTAATTGCTAATCAGTCTGTAAAATGACTGAAATGGATGCAGTAAAGTAAAACCATCTGCTGAGAGGGAGTTTTGTGATTGAATTCATCTTGTGAATGGAGAAGAAGCTGACAGACTACAGGAAGGTAATCCTGCTGTGCGACTGCACTGGGCCGAATTTGAGCAGAAAACATAATTCCTTTGACTGCAACGAGAAAAAGTACCCAGTGTTAGTATGGTGTTTCTAATAAAGTGTTTGTTTAGTGTATATAACTTGTAAAACTTTTTTGTGGTGTTTTTGTAGATATCGACTTGTTCCTTATGGAAATCACTCGTACCTGGAGTCTCTCACAGACAAGTCTAAGGTGAGAACAATGTGATAGAACAATCTATTTTGCATATGTTACAGAGGAATTTATCCTCCACATTTAACCAACCGTGCAGTGAAACACACACACACACACTCACACACAAATGCACACACTGAGTAAAGTTCACAAGGCTGTATTAATAGGAGGAAGCCCACACCTGCACAGAGGAATTTATCCTCCACATTTAATCCATCCATGCAGTGAAACACACACAAACTCACACACAAATGCGCACCCTGCACAGTTCAACAGATTCAGAATGAAGGAAGCAGTGCATAGTGGTACAACTAAAAGCAACCCATTATTATTTTCCTCTGAGTGAATCGCTGATTCTGAATTACCACATCATGTGAACGTGTGTGTGAGAATGTGTCAGTCTACATACCTGCCCTCTGATGAACTGAAGACCTGTCCCCACTTCTGGGATAGTCTTAAGCCCCCCTCACTTCCACACACAACCTTAATAAATGAATAAGGTGTGGGAGGGCATGCATAATTGTGAATAAACCATGGGAAAGAGGTGTTATTAGGCATGACGAGCAAGCAAAGTAGTTACACCGCTTTCCTGTGGTTTATTCACAATAAAATGCACAACCTTGAGTGCTTTATTGCTTTTATAAAACGGTTACCAACACATTATGATAAAAAAAACTAAGTTTGAATCATAAATGCATTGACTGAAAGCAAAATCGCTTATAAACTTGCCTTCTGCGACGTAATCCAGTCTGTTTTTGTAAAATGAACCCTGACGCAAGTAAAAAAACAAACTTTTCTTTAACAATCAAATACTGCCATCTAGTGACCAATTTACCAACACAGTTTATGAAAAACTTCAGGAAACAAAATATTTTTATATCGCTTATTTATATGAATGTCACAGCTAGACAAGCGGCTCAGCCAATCAAATTTAAGGACAAGAACTACCCGTTTTATAATAATGATTTCATTAGTTCAGACCTCATATTACAGCTGGTTTAGGTAAATTGAATAACAAGCCATTAAAAAAAAATAACAAAACGCATCTCGTGCTTGGTGTTCAGGAGCTGCCGCTGTACTGCTCTGGTGGCCTGCGCTTCTTCTGGGATAATAAGTTTGATCACGCCATGGTGGCCTTTTTAGACTGTGTGCAGCAGTTTAAAGAGGAGGTGGAGAAAGGAGACACTGGATTCTGTCTACCATACAGGTGAGTCTGAATGCTAATAAAATCCCACTGTGTGCGAATGTGGAATGTGATCAGCGTCACTCGCGATCTCTTATGTTCAACAGGATGGATGTGGAGAAGGGAAAGATTGAGGACACCGGGGGCAGTGGAGGGTCATACTCCATTAAGACGCAGTTCAATTCTGAGGAGCAGTGGACTAAAGCCCTCAAGTTCATGCTCACCAACCTGAAATGGGGCCTGGCCTGGGTCTCGTCTCAATTCTACAACCGCTGAGGGCTGTTCGGAAATTCGGGACATGTGGGTTTGTCTGGACTGTGTAACATTGTTTTCAGGACTGTGAATGTGTCGGGATAGAACTTTGCGAAGTTGCTCTGTATGGTTTTTTTGTATGTGTTGAAAGGTGGGCCTTATACTAATAGTAAAATGTGCAAAACAGGCTAATTAGACGTCTAGCAGCATTTGAAGCATCTTAGCGGTAGGTCAGTGGGTTTTACATGGCACCCTGATTTTGATTTGGAAACGGATCTGATTCATTTGGAATGATTTTTGAATCATTTTCTGTTCAGTTCG
The DNA here is from genome assembly GCA_025769995.1 of Xyliphius kryptos. Classification (NCBI taxonomy): domain Eukaryota; kingdom Metazoa; phylum Chordata; class Actinopteri; order Siluriformes; family Aspredinidae; genus Xyliphius; species Xyliphius kryptos. The sequence goes on from JAOUQT010020181.1 coordinate 9,050, forward strand.
GATTTTTGAACTACAATCATTCAGTAGACTCTGTAGTGTTTTCCGAAAATTTCATGTATTAGGTTTTTCCCAGATGTAGTCTAGAACTGCTGCTCAAGTTTTCTTGTGCACTAGATTTTTTTGTTGGGAGACTTTGACACTTTTAAAGCTGCAGTATGTAACTTTAACTTTAAATTGGGCTATTCAGTAAACATTAATATAAACTCTCGTCAGAATTAAAGTGCATCTTTATTCCCCTTTGCAGCAACAGCTTTTACCATTCTGGGAAAGGTTTCTGCAGGTTTTGGAGTGTAACTATGGGCAACTGCCTATTTATTCATAAGGGCATTTGTAAGCTTATCATCTTTCCCACTAAACTCACCAAATTATTTCTGTTTGAATTTGCACTGGGGCACAGTCAGTACTAGTTCAGAAAGGGTCCCAAAAGTTAAAAGCATGTAATTGTCCAAAAATCCATGTCTAAGTTCTCAATTTTAATAATGGGACTAAATAGACCTGCATTCACAATGAACAGGTGTCCCAGTACTTTTGGTACAGTGCAAGGTTTTTAATTACCAGTGTTAAAAATGTCTTTGGGACCTCTATCAGTGTCTAACCTCACTGATCACTACTCAACAATCACACTCCAAAATCTTGTAAAAAAAAAAAAAAACCCAACCCTTTTTAAACCAAAGCAGAGTCTAATGAAGTAACAGAATGTTTTAACGCCACACTTCATTCCTGATTTTGAAAGGAGATGTGATAGTTCAGGCGTCATACTGTACTTTGGCTGTCTTCGACTGCAGCTACTCGTTCTTACCCTAGAGGGCTCTAAAAACATTCTTCAGCTTAATGCTGCTTATGTGATGTCACCTCTGTAGTTTTATATAAGGCTTTATTTCTTTGCTCAATTCTCACCGTCATGCAGTTTAAATTCTTGTGTAAATTCCACTTAAATAACCAATAATATGAGATGTTATCCATAAAACTCTTATATCTAACTCTTACAAGCCTTGCAGCTGACTTGAAGTGATAAAGTGATATATTTTTGTTATTGTACTTACACACAAAGGAATCGTCCTCTACGTTTAACCCATCCATGCAGTGAAACACACACATATACACACACTGGGTGACGTGAACACATGTGTCTGGAGTGGCGGGTAGCCCTATGTATGGTTCCCAGGGAGAAAATGGGGTTAGTTGCCTTGCTCAAAGGCACTTCAGCCATGATATATAGTGGTAATGCAAATCAAACCGGAGACATTCAGGTTGCAAAATTTAGATTCCTTAACCACAAGTCTACGACTGCCCCAAAAACCTACTTATAAAGAATATTATGTATGCTGGAGCACAGTCTGTATTATTTTTGTGCTAAAGGCATCATTGTGTAGAGACTGAAAGGTTACTGTACAGTGGACAAATGTGATTACAATTATAAGCTGCCTTTTATTGTGGTTTTAAAATTATTCGTAATGTCATTACAAATTTCTTTCTGCACAATAATTTTTTGGGGATCCAGTTCATCCACCTAATTATATACAGAGTATTATTTATAAACCATACAGAGGTCGCCATGTTCTGATATTCGGTCTGCATGAGATAGAACAGTCTTTGTTTATTTCGTAGTGTTGTATCTTTATGAATGGAGTAATTAAACTAAAGGTTTACTGTAAAGTACAGTGGACTGTAATATGATCTGCTCTGTAATTTTAATATGTGTGTAAAGCTTTATACCAGCACAATATACACAATCTTAACATATAACATTGGTTTGTTTGGGGGTAGGGGTGCACACAACCAAAATTCACTAAGCCATGCTAAGCTATGGTAAGATTTTAAAGCTAGCATTTTTGGATTCTTTTTTTGCTTATGGTCTTTGGAACACAAATGGAATTATTCACATGCATCAAGTTAAAGGTTTGAGGATGAAGTCTTTAAGAAAGAGAAAAGGAAAACCAAAGGGGAGGTTTATAGATGCAGTGAAGGAGGACATGCAGGTGGTGGAGGTGACGAAGAAGGGAACTCAGGATGGGTTGAAGATGGAGAATAAACAATAAATGCCATAATAATATTATCTATCATTGGAACTAAGAGCCCTAAGTCCATATTGTAAAATAATAGGAGTGTATACACTTGGTTTTAATGTGGGACTGTGTGTACAAATCATGGTGGTGATTATGGTTTTCGGGCTTTGACGAAGAACACGGCCTTCACGTCATCCACCCCGACCTTCATGTCTGGAGGTAAGCGATACACGCTAAGCTGCAGCAGATAAAAGCCACTTTCATTCAGACTGGCACAAACCTGCGCCTCGTCCAGTGGCACCACGGGTATACGGACCCCCGGGCCAGCCATGTAGTAGCTCTCCCCCAGAGCACCGATGAGCAACAGGTGGCCACCTCGTCGCAGTAGGACAGACAGGTTGTGCAGTGCACGAGTGAAAGAGGACACATCAGGACTCACACTCTCCAGGCAGAAGGATGAGACGAGACAGTCTGCAGCGGACAAAGTACCTTCAGGTAACGGAACCGAGTGATGGACATTAACAGGGAGAATGTCGCTCACCACTGAACGAAGCCTTTCTGCCTTCTGCTTCCACGCTAAAGAGCTGTGAGGATGCATTACTTCATTAATAAACATGGATAAAAAAATTGTCATCTGAATGTTTCATAAATGCTATCGGGTAGATGCCGGAACCCTTCCTAGCACTAACTGGGGTGTAGGACACTAAGGCAAACACATACATGCACATTTACACCTGGGCCAATTTAGTATCTCATCTGGTTCTT
>JAOUQT010020199.1:0-11820 GCA_025769995.1 Xyliphius kryptos
AGGTTTGCTGTGTCTGTCAGCACAGTGTCCAGAGCATGGAGCAGATACCAGAAGACATGGAGTGGAGAGGGGGAGACATTTGCCGCCTCATCAGGAGCATGCCCAGGCGTTGTAGGGAGATCATACAGGCATGTGGAGGCCACACACACTACTGTGCCTCATTTGAACTTGTCTTGAGGAATTTCCTTTGGAGTTGGATCAGCCTGTCGTTTGACTTTTCACTTTGAGCAGTATATATATATATATATATATATTCCAATTACTATCATGGCCACAGGTGTATAAAATCAAGCACTTAGGCATGCGGATTGTTTTTTTTTATTTGAGAAAGAATGCATTGCCAGTGAATGCCACTTGCGCAACAAATCCAGTCATGAGATTTCCTCACTCCTAAATATTCCACAGTTAACTGTCAGCTGTATTACAAAAACATGCAATCTCAGCCACAAAGTGGTAGGTCATGTAAACTGATGGTGCGGGGTCATATAGTGCAAAGAGGTCAGATGCAGTGGTATAAAGTGCGCCGCCACTGGACTCTAGAGTTCTCTGGAGTGATGTATCCGGCATACATTTTGGACAACTCCATGCTCCCAACTTTGTGGGAACAATTTGGAGCTGGCCCCTTCCTCTTCCAACATGAATGTGCACCAGTAAGCAAGGTCCATAAAGACATGGATGACAGAGTCTGGTGTGGATGAACATGACTGTGTGCGACCTCACAAATGCGCTTCTGAAAGAATGGTCAAAAATTCAGATAAACACATTCGTTAAACTTGTGGACAGCCTTCCCACAAGAGTTGGAACAGTTTTAGCTGTAAAGGGTGGACGGATGTCATATTGACTCTTATGGATTAGGAATGGGATGTCACTTAAACTCATATGGATGTCAAGGCAGGTGAGCGAATACTTTTGGCAATATATATAAACACAGAGAGACAGACACACATACAGACCCTGACAAAAGTCTTGTCGCATAAGGATTATAGTTACTTAAAATGGTATATAACTTTATTTGTAACCAATCGTTACAATACATGGTTCACTTCATTGTCAAGGGCTTTCACATAAATAACTGGGTGCAAAACTGTCAAAAAGTGATGTCCACAGCTTGGTAAAGCCCATAACATCAGTTTTTGCAAAGACAAAAGTCTTGTCATGTCTTTAAATGATTCAAGCAATAAGGTGCAACCTGACCTCTGGCAACATGCCAATTATTCATCCACCAACCAAAGGGCTAATCATAAAGTCCTTAAAGATCAAGTCTGCTGCTGAGGTGACAGACATCTTTATTGTTTCCAAACGTCAAGTGAAGAGGACAAGAAAAAGGTCAGGAAGACCCCTTAAGACAACTGTTCGGGAGGAATGTTTGTTGCTTTGACAGTCCAGGGCCAGCCCTTTTTTAACTGCAGTGGAGCTCCATGAGAAATGGTCACCAGAAAACGCTGTATCTGCAAGTACAGTTTGTCGATTTCTTTCATGCAGTGTTCTCCATGGCAGAAATAGTGCTCATAAACCAGCATTGAACAGAAGACAACAAAAAAGGTGCCAAGGCTTACATTTTGCAGAAAGGATGGACAATGGAAAATGTGGCATGAGGTTAACTTTTCTGATAAATCATCCATAGAATTGCATCCAATCCCAATCACCGCAAATACTGCAGAATACTTCGATTGAACCCTAAATTCACCCAGAAAACAGTCAAGTTTGGTGAAGAAATAAATTATGGTTTGGTGTTATGAGGGTGTCTAAGAGCTGTGCAGAGTGGATGACAACATCAACAGCCTAAAGTATCAAGATATTCTTGCTGCTCATTATTGTCCAAACCAGAAGAGAGGGCAAATTCTGCAGCAGGATACTTCAGCCTCAAAGTCAAAGTTCATGAAAGCATGGAAGATCAGGGTGCTCCAGGATTGGCCAGCCCAGTAACTGGACATGAACATTATTGAGCATGTCTGGGGTAAGATGAAGAAGGAGGCTTGGAAAATGAAACCAAAAAAATTTTGACAAACTCTGGGAGCCCTGCAGGACTGCTTTCTTTGCCATTTCAGAGGACTTCATCAATAAGTTATTTGAGTCATTGCCAGGGCCTATGGATGCAGTCCTCCAAGTTTAAAAAAGTAATACACGATATTAATATTTTTTTCGAAGGCGCCATGAATTTATATTCTAATGTTATTGGAGCATGTCGGTGTATTCAAAGTAAAGTATATGTATAATTTTATCATTAGTTTTGTATACAAGACTATTGTCCAAGCAAAATCTGACCTTTGTGTCCTAATTAAATGATCAAATTTAATAAATGTTACAAAACTTACTTTTGGCAAAATAAACATTATCCAGAGGGCTTGCCTTGCCTATAAACCATTTATGATTTCAATCGATCAACTACAAATCATTATATGTTCTTCCTACAACTAGGATAAGCGACAAGACTTTTGTCAGGGATTGTAGTGTGAAAGATGCCGTCATAGATGGAAAGTCAATAAGTAAATGAAGCAACTTCTGAAAATTTAAACTAAGAAAATGCTGGCAGTGCAAAAGAGGTTGACACCAGAATTCCTAAAAATGTATACCAAAAATGCTGATTATGCTATAAGAGAAGCAAAACACAAAACAAGCCAGTGACACAAACATGCTTATATGTGTAAAATTGTGACACAAACTATGAAAACACTGTATTCATGAGGAGACAATAAAAAACATACACCTTCTGCATGGATACTGGATTTATCCAGATTAAATGTAAGGAACTGCTGCATGCCATTTATGGACAGGCTCATGTTGGACATTCTGAGATAACTGAGATTTTGAAGTCTTTGCTGGTGTACTGGCCGGGTTATACAAGTTGTGCGGGATGCATGGCAAATGAGAGCACAGGGCAGAGCTGAGCAAATGGGCAGCAGCCTGTGCTTACTTTCAATAGGAAAGTGCAATTCTAACATCTTACCACCTGCTGTAGCTTGAATACAAAATACATAAATACAATGTCAAATTAATTGTCCTTTAATGTTATGTTGCATATTATTTGTGTCAGTGTAAAGGGATTTTCTAAGGAGTTTGATCCTTATATAATATATATTATAATATATATTAATAATTCTAACTGCAAATAAGCATCTTTTGACTTGTGCATTTTGTCAGACTTACTCCAAGTTTGACATACTGCCAAGTTTGAATGACAATTCCAAATGGCATTTTTAATACATAATGTCAGCCATTTTGTTCTTCACATTTTTGACATTGATTCTGTTAAAAAGGCGGATGGAAAGTAATAAGTCACAAGTAGATAGGAAATTATATATGGACTGTCTAAAGAGTAAGGATTTAATCAACCTATGGCATGAATGATGAATGGTTTATTTTAAAGTAGCAGTTTTTAGAAAAGTAATTAACCTCTTCCTTTACTGCATGACTTAGTCCATTTCTGGTAGGCTTAATTCAGTGTCGTGGGAAAGGAGTTAAATATCTCTGCTATTCCACAGATGTATAAAAACATGTAGACATAGATTTTGGGGGAGACCCTTTCCATTCCAGCCATGTGCACCAGTGCACACGGACCACAGAATCGACCTCTCAGATGTTCCTCTAGAAAAATAGAAATAATCTGACACACACCAGATTCTTGTAGAAAGATTTTCTGAGAAGTGGAAGCCGGCATAAAGGGAAATCATCTTGGTATGATATATCCCAAAACCTTCTGTAGGTGTTAAATTGATATTGTGTTCATCATTACACAACTATGTATTACAACAGGTTCACTTACTAGATAGTTACTAGATTTACAATCCATAAAATGTTAGTTATGTTAAGAAAAAAAATTGATGACACCCATAATCACAGACCCCAAATCTTTATTTACCAATTGACACATTGAAATGGGGTAAACACAGAAGAAAATGTAGGCAGGCATAATCAAAGTGGAAACTCTTGAATTAAAAAAAAAATCATTCAATGCATATTTCCATTTTGCAATTCACTTTCAAAGACTACGGTCACAAAAGTTTTGCCATTGTAACATGAACCCACCCACAAACCAACACACACACACAGATATACCCATTCAGATTCACACAAACATGAGTCACTTCACAAAGGCTGAAGTTAGGAAGATGATACATTCAACTGGCAAAAACTTTAGAGCAGAGCAGATGTCTGAATGATTACGACATTTAAAGAGAAATAGAGGCCGTGTTCTGAAAATTCTGCTGCTGTAAGACAGTACTGAAAATGTCTTGAGTTCTGAAAAGGACATTCACTGTCCAACTTGGTTGTAGTAGAGATTTTGTATTATAGGGACATGACCGAGCATGGGTCCAAATAAGAAAGGGACATAAACATGCTGGGAATTATAGATGTGAAATTAGTGAGAGACTGAACATTCTGCATTTAATATTAAGCAGTTGGCACACTAGTGAGGATGTAACGCCCATAAGAAACTGTTGAAGGCCAGAATATTAAGCATGACCATGCTTGACTGATGCGGTATACAGATGTTAACTGTGTGTTGATTATACTGTACTTAAGCTTAAATGGACTGAAGGTTCACTTCTTGGCCTAAGCTGCGAGACTCTTGTGAACCTGGAATTGTATCTGTCGCCATAATACAGATCTTCATTGAAAACTGCATATGTAAACAAATGTGCTTGTTTACATCACAACAGCTGCTAAAAATACTTCAAATCAACATAGAAATCAAAGATTGAATAAATAGTGATGTGTTATAGGGGCTAATTGATCGATAGATATAAAAGGATGTATTTACAAAAGAAATCTGTGATGTGTGTGGAACCAGGAAAGACCATTTAAATTGTAAAAGGAATTGTTACTTGCTATGTGTTACTGTGTATATGTGTGCACATGTGGGTGAGGAGGATATGTGGACTGATGAAAGGAGTAAAGAAAAGAAATATGCCTTCATGCTGTGATTTCTTCTTTCAGCTCCTTGTTCCTACGGACCTCAACAGCGTGTAGCTCCTAATAAGGCACAAAAAATGATGTTTGTAATGGCAGTACAAAACTTGCCAAAATGTTGTACCTGGAAGCCATCTTGTTGCAACCCGGATCCCCTACTTCAGACTGACCTTCTCATGCAGACGATCCATCATGGCTGCTAGGTGAGCCCTGCGATTTTCTGTGATCTGCTCCATCTTTAAAATGAGCTTTTCCTCTGCCATCTTGCTGAAGTTGTTGTTCTCTTCCATGGCTTTGTTGAACACATCCCGTTCGTGTACCCGTTTCTCAGCCAAAGATTTCAGCACCTGGGCCTCCTGGGACTGTGAAACATAACCAGGATGGAATTGCCCGGTTATTTACACAGATAAAACAAAACAAATTTGTTTTTTTTTAAACAAAACAAAAGATTTTTATCTGACAAAAGCCAAAATCGAGCTAACAGAATGGGTGCTAATGAGTGCCACATAGATGTTCACCTTTCTACGGTCTTCGGCAGCCTCCAGTTTCTTCTGGATGTCCTCCAGAGAGATGTCCCTCTTTTTGGGTGGGGTTGTAATGCTGGGTGCCACTTCTGACACTGGAGAGGGTGGTTTTAGAATCAACTCAAAGGCTTGACCTGAAGCTCTTTTGTTTATAGGCTTTACCTCCATGACTGCAAGACAAGTTACAAAAAACATGAGTGTACAGAAAATAATAGCAAACCATTGAAAAAGGAATTCACTTACAGTCAGCCTTGGAGTCCAGGTTTTTCTGTAGCCTCGGGTTAAAACAGGAGCATATGAGTGAGAACACTGACAGCTCCTTCATCTTCTCTTTGTAGGCTGGGAGAAAACGACATTATCTACTTGTTAACCATAATCACAGTGGGAGCTAAACACTCATTAAAGGTAGATGTGTATATGCATATATTCTATATTTAATTAGAAAGGTTTTAATAAATTAAAGATTTTAAATGAATAATATGGTTTCAGCCTAATTAATCATAAAGCTGTTTAGCATCCCTGTTATTACCCATTGGAAACATCTCACATAAATCATATTAGTTAAACAAAAGGCAAATATTCTTAGTTTAACAATCCTTTTTTAAAGTGTCAAAGCAACCCACTGCTACACAACAGACTGTGAACCATTCTGATGAGCTCAGGGCCTCATAAAATATGCAGACGAGACAAATGATGTCGGTCGTTTCCTGTCTTCTAAAGAGTTTTACAGACTGCCCATACATCCTCCAAATGACATTATCCAAGAAAAGAATCAAGCTTTAACATTATAATTGATGAGCTGACTGTCAAGACTTAAACAGAGCTCATATATATGTATTGATCTAAGATCGGCCATCCTTTCCTTAATGCTCTGCTCTTTAACTCTTCATGAATCTAGTCGAAACGCAGCTCACAAACTCCACATGGCTGTACAAAAGAAACAGATATGACCGATAAAGAAATGCCCACCTGGAGCCGAGTTCTATCCACCAGAACAGCCCCCATGTGCATTGTTTCACTGCTGCAGGGCTGGCTGGCCTCCCAATTCACTGACTACTTGGCCTCATACTCCTTACTACCCAATACACCCATGTCTGATACACAGTAATATAAAAAAAACTTAAATCCTACCTGTAATACTAGCCAGAACAGTGATTTTAAATGAGCCCATTTGGGTATCTATAACCAACACCGGATCTCGTGTGATGCTCAATTTAATTTTAGCAATGTATTAGGGTTTGAGGCAGTACTGCTAGGGTCATAAAACAGTCACACCCATTTAAACTCAACCACTCTGATCTGGGTATTTCCTTTTTTTTCTTTAGAAATGGTGACAACTGAGTTTGTTTGTGAATTATTTAATAATCAACAATCAAGAAAGACTGGCTTGCTTCTTTGAATTAAATGAATTATTAGGCCCTTCGTCCATAGAACATAAAACCATTCCTACAGCAATGCTGAGCTGTACATCTCGTTACATTCATCATTCTAAAGCTCTAATCGGCGATATGAAGTTCTACCATGTCTACTCTTTTCGGGGGAGCTGTCTAAGGCCATCGAAAGGCCATCGAGCGCACACAATGCCAGTCGGATGCAGAGGCGCGCCCATTCCTTCACAAGTACAGCGCCCGTTAATAAAAGCATCCGATTCCTGTCGCGATTTCAAAGATGTGGGACAAATCACAAGGTATGACACTGGAAAACACACTGCCTGTGTGGGATAACGCGTCAGCTGTGAGGCTGGAGAAGATGCCGATGGTATGGGTGGGGTCTTTCTGCATTATGCTGTGAAGAAGCAGGAGCAGGTGCGCCATTCTAACAGCCTCGACCAGGACCCTGAAAACCGACTTCTGAAATGATATTTCTTTACATTCGATTTGCAAATCTATGACGTTTCAATCGCGTTTCAAAATCTTCGCAGTAAGCCATATACACAACCACAAACCAGATTAAAAAGTCAGTGATTCCGGAGGAAAGTGGGCTACAATAAAACACATCGCTTTAACGTGCATTAAAGACACGATGTGTCTGTTTCAAATCGCAGGATTAAAATACGGTCGTGTGCCGAAATCAGACATACGGACAGCCTCAACTATTATGCAGAATATGATGAAGAAGTGAATGCGACTTACCGACAGCAATTTTCTCCATTGTGCTCGTTTATGGTTTAGTTGATGCTTCCAAAGATGCGCGCGGTGTTGAGGGCTGTGTCAGTGGCTTTGGGAGAGATGCTTAAGGCACTGACTCAGATGAGCACAATGCAATGAGAGAGCGAGAGAGAGAAAGAGAGAGAGGATAGAGAGAGCGAGAGAGAGAAAGAATACTGGGAGCGGCAGCTAAATGATCACTCGCTCTGCACAAAGGGGATTGGATATCACTTTACGTAAAAAAAAAAAAAATTAAACGTTGTAGATATTAGTTATCTTCTATAATCAATTAGCGTATACCAACAACCCCATATCCATGGTCAATTACATGTTTAATAGCCAAGAAAATAAATCTGATCAGAGGAGTAGCTCAGTCGTTAGGGTCTTGGGCTATCAATCTGAAGGTTGTGGGTTCAATTCCCGGTTTACTGAAGTTACCATTGTGGGTCCTCGAGCAAGACCCTTATAACCCTAATTGCTCCAGGGATGCTGTATCAACCCTGTGTTCTGAGCCCAGCCATCGAGTTGGGATAGTTGTAAGTCGCTTTGGATAAAAGCATCTGCAAAATGACCAAATGTAGATGTAAATGTAACGTAAATGATCACATTGGCACAAGAAACAGCTCCAACATCTGTGAGCTTCAAAATTAAACACATTTCTTTTTCAATAAGGTTTAATTAGTTTTTTATTGAATTCACCTCCTTATTTCTACTTCTTACTGTATAAATACTTTGTAGTTCTACAGACTGCAGTCCATTTGTTTACATACGTTGTTATTTCCCCTTTACTATGTTCTTTAATGGTTAAGAGGACCAGGCCAGATCAGGTTTTATTTGGGTGGTGGATCTTTGATAACACTGCCATCACATTGACGTGGTGGTGGTGGTGTGTTTGTGAGTCGTAGCAGTTTGAGTTCTTAAACACTGTGTTTAGTCACTGTGCAATGTTGTTGCCGCACTGTGTGGATGTAAAATCAGTAACTCTTTTGGTGCTTTTCGATCTTCTGGCTAAATCGAAAATGTCCAGCAGCACTGCTGTGTCTAATCCAGTCATACAAAAGCATTTTACAACAACACACCACTTATAGGTCACTGCAATGCTGAGAATTATCCAGCACTCAAATAATCCCTGATCTGTAATGGCCCTGAACATTACAGAACAAAATTAAGGAAAATAAAAACATTGTACTGTACAGAAGATTAGACTATAGTATGTAAATGTAAAACTACAAAATGGTTATATATAGTTTAGAAAGTGTGTAAGTGTATACTACTCCTAGAGCTACCACAGCTGCAAAAAACTGTTTTACGGTATTATTAGGGTTTGATTTGACTGATGAATTGTTATTTCAAAAATAAAATTGGTTAGAAATATTGTATGTAGGCTTGTAGAGTCTTTACAATATATTTTTTTGTCAGAAACTACATGTCTACTGCCTATTTTGTTAATTTACATATGTTAAAAACAGTTAAAAACATAGTACTAATAATAAAATATGTGTACATTGTAATATGAACCAGAAATAAAAATCCAAATAAAAATCAAATTACAGTGCAGTAAGAAAACTGCCACGTGAAATGAGGTGGAATCGTAATTATACAAAACTTAATAACTTGTTGATTTAAAATTATTATTAAAAAACAATTAAATGTTACGTGGATTAAAACACACCTGTAATTACCAATATTAAGAAATGGAGATAATAATTATTTCAGCATTTGGGCAGGTGGTTCAAGTGAATTCTCCTGGAGCAAATTGGCCCAGTGTACATGGGTGGAGGAAGGGCAGTGAGTTGTTGTGTAATGAAAATGATTATTGTCATGTCCAAGGCGTCATAATTTTTGGCTTTTGACCTATTTAGGTGTAGAGGAATTAAATAAAATAGAAAAAAAGTGTCACATTTTAATATAAAACATTTAACTGAGCTCCCATGCTCTTAACCGATCACTGTTACGTCTGACTTTACTTGGTGACGCTTGCGGTTGGCCATCTGGGCCTGGCTGACATCATGCTGTAAGCTGCCAGAAAATATGAAGAAGAATGTCTTTTAGTCAGATCAGGCAAGTGAACACTGAAAAGAATCCACCAGCTGCTAAAAAATGGCCAATCCAGTAGGAATATCAAAAGGTGTCAGTATAATCTCTGTACAATTTTACTGTTTATGCTTTAAGGACAATTAGCAGGGACTCAAATCATTAATCAATAATTCAAATTATTATTTTATTCATATACTAAAATTAAAACTATTGCATCAAGAAAAGAAACCTATGGAGACTTAGGTAGAACATACAAACTCCACAATAAAAAACCCTCCACAAATAACATACTTGAAATCTGCCGAGGTGCTTACTTTTGAAAATCAGTAAATGAAACAAAAGTCAAAAAAAGTTTTATTAGTGCATAGTGTTTTGTCTTGTAGTATGTATTTAAATGATTTAGTTTTGAAATATGGTTATACATTTATACAGTACAAACCCATTTATAAACTAAATTAAGCCTTAAATCTTGTACTTGGAAATTACAGACATCAGTACATGTGTATATAAAAGTTTAAAAAAAAAATATGACCCTTAAAAACTGATTTGTGAATTTGTGAGTTAAAATACAGTGAATAGTACAGTGGAGTTCTCCTAAGTCCATGTAGCTATCTCTATCACAGTAGCATGATGGTTTTTTAATTGATACCATCCGAGGGCAAAGTGATCATTCACATGTATGCAGTTACTTATATATATATTATCCTTTATGTATTAAAATTTTCCATCACTTGCAGTTTTGGTTTTTAATTTTGTTTAAAAACATAATTTAAAATATATCTTTTTAAAGGTCTTCTGATGTTCACTTATTCTTTATCCATCTTATTTAAGGCTTTATGATTTATGGAAAATTTCACATTCTCACATTCTTAATACCCTATACATAACATAATCATCACATAATCTGGTGATGATGGGATCAAGACACCAGTCTATTTCAATTTGTTTACTAAAAACATAACATAAAATAATATTTTTTTGTGTTATTTTATGTCCTTGGTAACATACTGCAATCTAAGTGATTTAATGTATTGTTTAAATGTACAATTATTTTTAATATTCTCTTTCATCCGCTCATTTCGAGATCCACCCAGTACCGACCTCCAAGAAACATCCAATTGCACCAAAGTCTGGCTTGACAGACAGAGCAAACGCCCACTGGAGAGAGGCCGCCCCCCCTCCCTCTGCTGATATAAAACTCCAGTGGGCGTGCTCCAATTCAATTCACATTTATTTAATTCACAAATTTAATTATGAATTCATTGTGACAGGATAAAGAAATGACAAAAAACGGTTCACTGTCTAATAATACTACTGAACTAATAAACTATGCAAAAATTACATACAAACTTTTGCTTAACAAGTTTTAATGAGTATTTTAAGTGGTTTGTTTTGAATTAAAGCCAGCAACCAGCACCATCAATACAACTTAATTACATAGACAATATGGTATGAAAAGTATAGGATGTCATATATGTTTATTAATATTAGCACAAAATGTCGCCTCTACGCCTCTAAGTCTTTAGTGGACAAACCAAACTATAAAAAATATCTATAGCAGTCATAAATGTATGTCTATTACTATTTAATATGAGATCTAAACCCAAACCACTACTCTTTTTATTGCTTCCCACCCCTGAATTTCTTTCTTTACTAAAAGTTTTCACAATAATTTGTCTTGCGGTGTGTCTTCTCTTTTTAAAAATGCTCCCGCACAAATGCACTTTAACTTGTATTATGTAGATAGTTGTTTCATGTAGCACCTTAGTCCTGAGGAATGTTGTTTTATTTCACTGTGTACTTTTGTTTCAAATGTACAGTATATGGTTTAAATGACAATAAAATTACTTGGTACTTGTTACAATAAAATAGCTGAGACAGAGCAATGGCAGAGTAAAAAACAGGCTTTAGTGTGAAGTATTAGGATATAATACACTGCTCAAAATAATAAAGGGAACAAAAAAATATTTATTTAGTAGATAGTGGAATGCGTTAAGAACAAAACAACATACAAATTTTCAAAATGTAAATCAAAATGATGGAAAATCAAATGACAGGGTTATCCAACTTCAGTGGAAATTCCTCAAGACATGTTAAAATGAGGCTCTGTAGTGTGTGTGTAATGCATGCGCGTTGCGAGCCAGACATGAGGCGCGCAGCGGCGCGCTGGAAGGAGCAGGTTGCCAGACGAGGGTAAATAA
>JAOUQT010020224.1:0-11819 GCA_025769995.1 Xyliphius kryptos
GAGGAGATTCTGTCCTCATGCAGAACAATTGAAGCAGATCGCATCCAAAACCTGACCAACTCAATGGACCAGAGAGAAAGAGAAGCTCCTTTAGAACAAGGGGTCCTATGTGCAAATGGAACATCACCTAGAATAAAGTTTGGACTCCAAAACTGTATGATTTCAGTTTGTAAGAACCTGCTAATGCTTATAATATCACACAGGAAAATTTTTTTTGGTTCTTTATAAAAAAAAAGGTTGAAAACTCTGCTGTGCAGAATCATTTGTAGAGTGTTATATTTATTTAAAAATATACGGCTATCTTTTGCAGTTTATTCAAAAACCTTTCAAATGTACTCTAATAGTACTTTTGGAAAATCTGAGAAAATATTGTATGCATAATAATTTGGAACACAGTGTAGTTGCTCAAATTAATTGAGGTACTTCCTGTAAACAATAAAAAAATCAAAATGCATTACAACATAAGAAAATATAACAAAAAACGTGCCACAATGATTAAGTGGTTAGCATGTTCTCCTCTAAGCGCTGGGGATTTCGGTTCGAATCCCGATCTGGGTGGAGTTTCCATGTCCTCCCTGTGGGTTTTCTCTGGTTTCCACCCCAAAGTCCAAAAACATAGATTCAAGGTAAATCAGCTACTCTAAGTAGTCAGTCCTCATAGTCTGTGTGTACAGACAATTATGGGATGGAACCTGGACTTCTATTAGACTGATCGCGTTGCAGTTTTGGAGGATGAACTCAATGGACTCAATTTATATAATTTTTACTATTGTTAAATACAGACACCTAGTCTTTAAACAATCTGCAGATGGCTGTCCTGTACTGTGACGCTGCCCGGTCGCTCAACAAGGGCGAGTTCCTCAGGGAGCCTTGGGCCTCCCAAGGTTTCTTCCTTTCTTGCCATTGTCGCTTCAGCTTTTTCTTTTGGGGTTCAGGCTGAGAACTCTGTAAAGCTGCAATGCACTGCTGTAAAAAGCGTCCTATAAATAAACTACTTGAACTCGTGTACTAAGCTCAGTAAAGAGTGAGGGTTGTGTCAGGAAGGCCATATGGCATTAAACACTTGACCAAATCTAAAATGAGTTTTTTTCGCTGTGGCCAACCCTTAATAATTAAGGGTATAGCGCCGAAAGAAGAAAAAAAAATTATAAGGAAATCCTGAACGGACTTAAAAGTAAAACTTCACCAGCTATCAGAGTCATTCTGGCCCACATCAACCATTTTCCTCCGGCCTGCATAAATGAATACAGAAACAAACGAGACAAAAATAAAGGTCTTTTTCACACATTTATTTGTTCCTATATTTCTGATACATTTAATTCCATCTGTATATACAAATTTGATTGTCAGAATCGGTCCACCATAAAACATGTTTCATGTATAAAACTTAGATCTTTTAGCTTTATTGCGGTCATTTGCCGCTCTGCCGTCATTTTTTGTCCTGGGTTGCGTCTTCGTCGGTAACCCTTTATGCCTTTGACCCTGGTTCCCGCTTTGCGGTTGGACGTTCCTTGTCTTTTTTCCTTCTTTCCTACGTGATGCAGGTTTCTCATGTTTTGCCTGGATCCTTCTGGGGCACCATACAAATTCTTCTTTCGGATGAAAAAGATCCAAGGCATACCTGATCAGCTCTTTTCGCATGTTCTTGTCCAACACTGAAAACAAAAAGTAGTCCAAAACGCTCTGCTTCACACGGGGAAGAGTCCTCTTCTCCAGCGTCTCCTTCAGAAAGAAATGAACCAGTGGAGCCTGAAATTTTTCAAAGCCAAGCAGCCCCAGGCACTTCAGGATACGGGTTATCCGGAGGTTATTGTGTGCATGTCTGCAACATAAGCATGTTATAAGACATGAATCTCATGTGAAAGTCTAGGTTTTAAAGTCAAACTGAGACATGGGTTAGAAAAATTAACCTGTTCAGGTTATCGAAGCGATCCTTCCAGTTATCTCCACGATTTATCTCACCGGTTTGATCATTCAGCATTTTTATACCATAAAAATCCAGCATGAGCTTGTAAGACTTTAGGAGTCTGGTTTTTGCTGGTTTGTTTTTCCTGAATAGCTAAAAAAAAATAAAAACAGTCACTTAATGTACATCTTTATCCTCCTATTTATCTTAATCCTGGGTTTATTTTGGTATTAAAACAATATAAAAATATTTTTTTTGTGTACCCTACCTTGATTTCTGTTGGGGTGAGGACCGGCGCAGTCTGATTCACACCTTTCTCTTGAGTTGGAAAAAGCCTGTGTTATGACATCAAAACTGTATAAAGTATATAAACAAATGAAATCCATATATATATATAAAAGCACCAAGTCCCCAAACCATGGGATACACACCACGAAGCCCCACCCCTTTTGATCCCCAACATGATCACTGCTTCACATAAAACAACGATTCCAAGAATCTTCTACAAATTCCTGCATCAGGTAACTGTTTCTATCAGTTGCATATTTTAAACTGTGGCTCGCTGACTTCGCAACATAACTGTAACCTTCACTTGCCAACATTGTGATAACGTTGTAGACATGCTATCTGTTGTTCATAGTCACGGAAGCATAATTAAACAGTCTGCTCAACAATACGCTGACTGCATGAATACTTCTGGAGTTTATAGTGGCCGAGGCAAAAATAGGAATGCCAACATTATACTGGGATAGGACTCAAATATTCGGCGTATGCTACACTGCTAATATCTTGTTTAAAATCCACAAACACGACAAACATCAAAATACTTTCCATTGTTAATAGTGTTGCATGTATACAGAGGAGCATGTGTGGTCACTTGAGGTCAGAAGTGTGTGTGGACCAACAGCAACAGCGCAGGACACGTGTGCAGAATATGCAATGCAATAATCAGGTTTCCATTTTCCAAACTTAGAAAAACTAAATTAGTTCAGTGAGGCCGTCCTGCAGGACCGCAAAGCTTCTGGACCAATGGATGGGCGCTCAGTCGTTCTGCGTCAGTGTCTTACCCAAACGGTTTCTGTAAATTTTAAAGCATTTAATTGTCCTAAATTCATGGCGGCAAGTTGCTTGAGTTTATACATCTGTAAGCAATGAAAAAAGCCTGTTACCTGTTTTACGCCCGGGTGGCGAGTATTTTAACAGAACGTTTTATTGAAGTCACTCTCTGATTTGCATATTTGGCTAGATCGTTTTGTTCACGTGCAAGTTTTTGGGAAGCAAAGTGGCGCTGCCTGATCGGATGCATTTAGTCAGACGTCCTATTTGCTGTTGAAGTGCAACCATGTCCCCTCCCCTTCCTCTACCCGTGCGCCAATCACTAGACGCCAAGTACCTCCATGTGATAATTGCACCGCATCATTTACTCCACTCTATCAGTGCAGCAATCGCAAAACGCCAAGCGCCTCATCATTTCCTTCCATTCTACCTGCACACCAATCACCCAGTGTAATCCCCTCCACTCTACCCGTGGACCAATCGCTATACGCCAAGCACCTTACGTCATACCCCCCAACCCATGCGACAATCGCTATATGGCAAGCACCTTGCGTCATCCTCCCCCACCTCTACCCATGCGCCAATCACAATACGCCAAGCACCTCACGTCATCCCCCCCTCTCCACCCATGTGCCAATCGCTATAGCGATAACACACACCAAGAACCTTATATTATAGATATGTCAGTTATAATAGTGTTTTTTTATATTTACCACTGAATGTAGGTGTGCACATTTTCGAGTTTCTCATAATCACCGTACCATCTCTGGTGAAAGTCGTCAATCAACACACCTAAACACAAAGCATATTCATTAATCAGTTGATTCTAAAAATTTTTCAATGGCATTTACAATTCTAAAAAAAATGTGTTAGCCCAACATTATAAATTAATGAACGCGTCGTTACCGTCAGGACGAGATGGTAGTTCATTCTGATAAAACTTCAGGTTCAGTAAATCCTGCTTCTGTACAGAGAAGTCCAAATTAATAATAAAACAACAAAGTCCTTCACTGAATGTTAAATGAGAACAGCCGCAGTGAAGCAAAACTCACTTGATCATGTGACTCAAGCTGACGAACCAGCTGTAATCAAACAATTTGTTATTATGGAATATCATTAATATTAAATTATAATAGTATGATTTAAACGATACTGTGATTATATTTTATTGCGAGCATGGAGTGAACTATTAATCACCGTAATTAATTCGAATGGTGGGTAATCTGGTGGTCATGCAGATGACTTACCACATCTGCTCGTCTTTCCTTGTGTCTCCGTTTCCGATAACTTGAAGGACGACTGACCCAGAGGTCAAAACACCCTTGGCTTGTGGATGGCTCTGAAAATGCCCGGGCCTGGAACCAAACATACGGATAATAGCACGTTTACAATCACATAATAATATTAAATGTATCTCTATTGACGATAATCAAACTTAATTATTATATAAAATAAGTAAAACTGAACATTACCCTCCCTCTGATCTGTTCGTATTCAGAATTTGGATGGTTGGAACTTTTCTGAACAGTCACTGGTGGTGTCATTTCTAAAAGTCTCTGCAGGAACATTAAATACCACATTAATAACGGAGAAAGGCAAATTTTTGCAGGATATTATACATCAGAAAACAATCTCTTAATAAGGAGGTATTAACAAAACAGTTGTGAAGGTTTACCCGATACATGTGCCTGTAGTTTTGCATGTCCCTTGCGGCTTGCATGTTTCTTTGGACTGTCCTGTCCGCCTGCCTGGTAAACTGAGATAACAAAAAAATAAATTAAATTATAAGTTCTGCAAGAACAGACTGTAGTCTGTATCTGTATAATTTGTTAGCCCCCTTTACTCTGTTTTCTAATGTTCTCTCTTATTTGGGTGGTGGATGATTGAGCGTTGTGGTGACATTGGGTGGTGGTGGTGCATTAGTGGGTTTTGTGCTGGTAACCAATAATACTTTTGATTTATAAGCAACCTTCTTAATATTTAAGGTCATCTTTTATCAGACGTATAACACATTCAGCTTCTTCTTTTGGTATTTTTTGACGCTGGATGCCCTTCCTGACACAACCCTCACCCTCTACCTAATTTGGGACACACAGACTATGGGGACAATTAAGAGCAGCATGGTGAGATCATGGAAACTCCACTCAAATCAGGATTCAAACTGGAATCCCCAGTGCTGAAAGGCAAATGTGCCAGCCAGAAGTGTAAAATCAAAAATAATTAAAAAATACTAATTAAAAGGCTAATTCAACAAACTGGTTTTAAGTTTAGATTTGAAACATAACAGATATCTTAGAAAATTAACAGATTACTCATGTCCCTCTATTGGCTTCCTGTAGCTGCTGCATTCAGTACAAGGTACAGACTCTGACCTACAGGTCAATCTCTGGATCTGCTCCCTTTTACCTTCAATCCATCTTTCCTAAATACACTCAGACTCGTTCACTGCGCTGTAGTGAAGAATGTAGTCTGACGAGTCAACCTCACCGTGGGGCTAAATGGTGGAACCATCTTTCCAACGCGGCCCTTAAGGCTAAATTACTCAGCATTTTTAAGAATCTCGAAACATCAGTTCCACAAGCACTTACTTTAAAAAATGTTTATATAAAAAAGCAGGTTGATAATACTACAATTAATTCCCTGTAGATAAAGGTGTAGATCTCAGGTTTGGCCGTGTTGGGTTGGTGATCTGGGATAGTTTCTGCTGGCATTTCACCTCAAGTAGAGTCTGCAGTATCCATCCCTTTTAGTTCTGCTGCTCTGTTCAGTTCTGCCGAAGTTACATGGTGCACTGTGTGTCAATCATACACCATTTAGTACATAATTACGGTGCTTTATTAGCTCTTGTCTGTCTTTCTGAGGTGGTGTCTTGGGTTGTCCCCGTCTCCTTGTCTATAGAACTGCATATACGACGATTATGGAAAGGAACTTATTTTGAACTGACAGCATTGCAGTTCTGTAGGATGGACTCTATTTATATAATTTTTTTACTATTGTTTAATATGGACTGATCTATACACAATCTGTACATGGCTGTCCTACACTGTGATGCTGCCCGGCCGCTTAAAGAGGAGGAGTCCCCCACTGAGCCTTGGTCCTCAAAAGGTTTCTTCCTAAAAAACATCATAACAGGGTTATTTCTTGCCACTGTCTCTTATTTTGTGCTCTTAGGGGGTTTATGTTTTGAACTCTGTAAAGCTGCTTTGTGACAACACACTTTTGTAAAAAGTGCTCTATAAATAAATTACTTGAATTTAACATATTTTTCCCAAACTACTGACTTGTGGTGTTATCATTTGTAATATTATTTTGGATAAAAGCATCTGCTAAATGTAGAGACATCTGAACAGATGTATTATACACGTAGAACTTGCTTCTGAATGTTAGACGAGTTAAAGTGGATTTTTAAGCAAATGCTTAAGATATTATCATCTGATTTCTGAAAATGGCTGATATTTTCTCATTGGTGAAATATTCTCCCCTGAATATATTTTTAGTGTGTATTGTATGTGTTTATTGCTAGTTTCTCTTCTGTATTGTATCTTATCTATTGTAAAGAACTTTGTTGCTCGTTTTGGAAAGGTACTGTTTAAAAACACATACTTAATAAATTTACTTTCATTTTAGATTTGCTTTTAGTTCACCACAAAAGATAGAAACCAATTTTCTGACATTATTCATAACAAATCAAATATTTGTGATTTCAGATTAACAATATAAAATAATTATCAATCCAGTTTGTACCTTGTTCTTTCCATTACCATCATCTTCATCATCCCATGTGGAATCATACCGACAGTCAGGCTCCACACTTTGAGCTTCCCATTCGTTGAATGCGTCAGAGATCAAAACCACAACTAAATAAGTTTAGTCTGACCTGAGGGGCTGAAGAACCGGTTCCGTTTCAGCGGCAACACAACTCAACAAGAAGTTTCCACAAAAACAACAAACTACACAAACGTCGCGTTCACCTTTATATCAATTCTTGGTTTGAACCCCTCCCTCTGTGCTCTGATTGGTCAATAACAGATCACGTGGGGAAACCTCGGAAGGCACCTGAGCCCTAAATACACACAACCGAAGTCAACTTGGTGTCTTTGCTTCCATCGACTTTTCAGACACACTGTCAACTTATTGTTAAAAAAGTGAGAAGTATAACGACTTTCTGGCGTTAAATAAAGTTAAAAAAAGGTAAATATCCATATACATTCATATCAAATTTACCTCACGTGAACGTCGTTGGAGGGAAACCGAACTTCCTCAGGGTCTCCACACGGACAGGTCAACAGCGCTGAGTAGAAATCAAACACAGAATATAGTAAGTTTCATATTATATAGTCAAGTAACTTTCACATTTAGCTAAGTACCTAAAAAAAAGATAATTAAAAAAAAAAAACCTGAGGTAGTTTATTCGTCAATTACCGTAATTGACTTAATAGAGGTAAACAAGGCCGATTATATAAATAACTTCACCGTTACTGATCATTTACTGTTCAGGATCTGAGCTGCATGTAATCAACTGTTGAAAACTCAGACAGAAGGAGAACATACAAACTTACACACAGTTACTCACTGAGTCATCATGCCATCTGACAGTATTGCAACTATACACTGATTTAAAGTGATTAAACCGTCCTGAAAACATCCATTGCCCCCCAAACAACCCTAACCTTTACATCTGAAGGCCAATCACAAATTAACCAACAAAATTATGTTCTTAGACTGGGACAGGAAACAGGAACGCTTGAAAAAAATCCTAAACCCTCATGGAAGAACCTGCAAACTATACCCAAAGCACCATGTCCACTTCATCTGGGAGTCCGGATCTGCTCACGTGTGGAGGACAGTGTCCAGGATGCGTCTTTCCACCTGTATTATTGCAAAGACTGCCCGTCATGCAGGTAAACTTAAAATTAATGCAGTACAACCTGGGAATATAGAATCCACCGTATACATAGTTACACAAGTGCCTTTCTTTATTAACAAGTAAAGTCTTAAAACTAATCCAGACAAATTTAACACTGGGATACATGCAACGAAGAAAGCTTGGTTCAAGCCACAACGAGCCCTTAATTATACAGTAAAACCAATACAGTAAGAAGGCTTCTCATTCTCGACCATCTCAGCCAGTTGGTGACAGTTTGTATTTATTTTAACACCCAGATGGGACAGTTTTTCTGGATCTTACAACAGAACCCGGTCACAGATGTAATGAGATCTTATGCCAAGTGGTGCCACCCTTCAGCAAAAATCCCTTTTTTTTTTGACTCTGTGCAGTCAAACCACCAGCATGAACTTCTGCACGCTCAGGTGACTGCAGCTAATCCCCGTTTGGTCCGATATTGAAATGCAGAATCCATTATGGGATGTATTAATTCCTGCTCACAGTGGAGCAGTATGATGAGCAGCTGCGCGGTTTCTAAGGGGGTGACATTTCAAACTGAAAAGCCATCTGTTGGAAGGTGCAGTTCAGATCTTTCAGCTCAATAAATGACCGTCTCCAGAGAAGTACGATGGGGCAGAAAAGGGTCGACCTGCTTTAGGCCAGCTGGACTGAGGCGGCCTGGAGATAACCCTGCAGGAACTGGAGTGCATCTGCGTTCAGGCTTGTGCTCAGCATTGAGGGAACCTAAAAAAAAAAAACAAAAAACAAAAAATAAAAAAAAAATATTCCACAATAAGACAATGACTCGCAAACAGCACACATGGAATATCGCCATTTAACACGCTACATGAGGGGTGGGCAAGCTTTTTGACTCGTGGGCCACAATAGGATCTAAAATCTGACAGAGGGACCAGTTGGCTGCTTGGTGGTGACGACTAAATTCGTAATCTTTGAAAACCACAACAGTTTCTCATCATATATCAGACGTTAATCAGACTGCTGTAAAAGAATAAAAAATGTTGTTGTCCACTTTTTATTAAACACTTTGTGCCTTTTGAGCTCTTTTGTAAAAGAAAGTATTAAATTAAAGAATTAAAGTTCAACAGGACGGATTAAAAAGCCTAATGGGCCGCATCTGACCCGTGGGCCACAGTTTGTCCACCCCTGCTCTAAATCATTCTCTGTAGAGACATCCACGTTTGACACTTTTCTCCCCCTGCTGGTGATTTGTATTTATTCATTTTTTTTGCATAAAACTGGCAGTGAGTTTTTATTGGTTAATTTTGTCACATGACAACCAGGCCAGGATTCACATTGTAAGCTTGTGAGTTAAATATTATATGTTGACATTTAATGTAAGTGTATTACATTATATACATTAAGTGTAAGAGTAAAGTTTTTATATGTTGCATATAAATGAGATATCTATATCTGACAGCATTTTGTGAATCAAAGTCTGTTTGAGAATCCACATCAGCAACTACTGTTCAGACTCCTCCCACCTGGCTGTCAGCATTCAGTGCAAATAGTGTTTTTTCAGTGGACTGCCTTGTATTGCTAATGAGATAAACATGACGTGTGTGTAAAAAAAAAAAAAAAAAAAAAAAAAAAAAAAAAAAAAAAAAAAAAAAAAAGTTAATCAAAGCTTTTTGTTAAAAAAAAGAAAAAAAAATCCTGGTAGATCACGATGACCTTGCAAACGTAAATCTCAGGCCAGAAAAGTGTGGACAAAAAAAAAAAAGCAGAAAAGCAGTGGTCCTCACCCTTCCGGGGCAGGCTGTAGAGAGTTTATACAGGGATTGGGCCAGCAGAATTTTGGGGTTGTTGACCGCCTCCCCGATTGGATCGTGTTCTTTCTTGCCAGCGAAGGCCAGTTGGGAGAAAGCTGTCTGGTAGCCTGGTGTGTCCTCAATGTCTATAAAGTGCTCGTCATCAGGAATACTGTCATCCTCTGGCAACTCGAACAAACCAATCAGGGCCTGGAGTACGAGTGGCCTACAAAAAGAGAGATGTAACCCGCTTAGAGGTCCAACAGTGTAGTCTTTGGATCTGAAAAGTTTCTTTATGCTAAGAGATTTTTGAAAATATTAAAATCAGATAGAAACTGAAAAACAGGATGCTTACCAGAGCTTTGTGTATTCTGTGTCCATCATTGCGGGGCATTCGGTGAGGATCTTGGTGATTCCAACAGCACAGATCTTCTTCTCGACTTGCCCCGATACCTTCTGCACCTCTGGGATTACGATCTTCTCCAGTACCATACCAAACATTCTGCCATTGAAATGAAAAGTGGAAACAGTAAGAGTAACGTGATCAGGTTCTTTCCATCTCAGCAGCTTCTTTTTATTATGAAACCATAACGTGTATGTAGAAAGCTCCTGGCATTAGTGACAGTAGAAGGGTTTACTCACTTGGGCTGGATGCTATCAAATATCTCCTGTAGAGCAATCGCCCCATATTTCACACCATACAGATTAATAAAGACGATGAAACCTGTCGAGGAAATAAGGAGGACCTTGGTCATGTTCACGGCCATTACGTTTTTAAGGTCAACAACTATTATTTTTAATTTATTTTTTTAACTCACTCTTGACAAACTTTGTGGTCTTGGAACTTTGCAGTCTCTGGAAAAGCAGAATGAATATCTGCTTCCTGTATTGATTAATGGATTCACTGAAAGCAGAGAAACGGCATTATGAGCCTCCTTAATGTCTGACGTGACTATATAACCTGCCAAGATGCACATGCACATAAACCTGGCATGTAGTGGTCACTCACGATGGCATGTGCTCCACTATACTGTTCAGCAGGTAGAAGCCTTGATGGTCGTTGGCTTTGGAGGCAATAAGCTTCTGGAATACACCGAGCAGACCAGGCTGGGGGAAGAGAAGAAAGTTAGGATTGAGGTAAAAATACAAAAAGGACTTCATGATCCACCACAAGACAAAAAATTAAAAAAAACAACAGAATTCTTACTAATTATTAAAAAAACGCTCAAAGAACCAGCAGACTCCTGCTCTTACAATTTTATCCGCAGCCGAGGTGGCGATAGTGGTGCCTCCTTTTTCGAGGTAGGCCTGAAGCAGTCGCACCAGGGGTGGGATGTTTCCCGTTCGCTCCCACAAAACGGGCTGCAGCAGGTGGGGAAACAGAGCCATGTAGGATGAGGGTATGGCACTGGTGTGAATTTCCAGGAGCAATGACATCACCTGGAAGACGTACGGAACAAACTCTGTACAGAGTAAAGAGAAATTTAAAGTTAGTGGAATCCGATTTTTAGGCACAATACCAGTCTACAGAGCAAATCAGAGATCAAAAGCTCTTCATCTCATGGTATTCACTTCATAGCTTATGACATTCACAGTAGTAGGCCTGTGGTCAAGAAACCTGGTCCCGCCAAGTACTTGTGCAAGGCACCTAATTGCAATTGCTCCCCAGGCACCGTCCACTCTTCAATCTAAGCTTCTCTGGTGTGACACTTGAATGGTTCCGGTCCCATTTAACAGGCAGGACCTTTTAAGTGTCTTGGGACAGGGATCTTTCTAACCCTCAACAAGTTGTTCCTGGAGTCCCACAGGGTTCAGTACTTAGACCCCCACCCTTTGCATTTCAGGTCATCACTGGGCACTGTCATTAAGGCACATGGTTTTTCTTACCGTTGCTATGCTGATGACACTCAGCTTCATTTGGCCATTTCCCCTGACGACCCCTCAAGCTCTAATCAGATAACCGCCTGCCTCACCGACATATCTGTTTGGATGAAGGTCTGTCATCTTAAATTAAATCAGGCAAAGACTGAGTTAATTGTAAACCCAGCTAAACCCTCCAATTCATAATGACCTGACCCTCCAAATTGATGGCCCCACAATCTCTCCAACTGACACGCGCCATAATTTTGTTTTTTCAATTGAAAATCATCTTAAACAATAAAATCAGGTCATGAAAACTGGTCATTCCTGCAGAACATCAGGA
>JAOUQT010020229.1:0-11818 GCA_025769995.1 Xyliphius kryptos
GATATTACCTTACCGTTTGTGGCATATTGGTACATGGGAGGGGGAAAACATTTGAGGCCAGGTGAAGCCCATGGTGGCCATCTGCAAAGCCGCCATTTTGGATTCAACTTGACTGTTTTAAATGGAAAGGGGGTCATGTGACATCAATCTCATAGATGATGGCACAAAAAAACAATGGTGTGCTCCCCATGTCCATCCAGGGAAAAATGTTTTGGGCGCTGGGCAAAAACAACCAGGACAGGGTGCCAATCACTGGGCAAACTCATTCACACACGCACAGACTATATATGGCAATTAAGAGCAGTCAATTTATCTTGAATCCATGTTTTTGGACTGTGGGAGGAAACCCATGCGGATACAAGAACAACATGAAAACTGGGAATCCCCAGCGCCTAGAGGCAAATATGCTGACCACTAAGCCACCATGCCGTCCTCTTCTCATCGTGGTGGGAGGTGAGTTTCCTTATCCCCATTTAGGGGGGGGATGTTTCAGGCAGGTACACCTAGGATAGGGCACCAACCCATTAGTGAGCACACACTACATTATATAGGGGCAATTTAGAGCAGACAATTCACCTTGAATCCATGTTTTTGAACTGAGGGCGGAAACCAAAAAACCTGGAGAAAACACATACAGGGAGACCTTGGAATCTCTGCCCAGATTGGGATTTGAACCTGGATCCCCAGTGCTAAGAGTCATATGTGATAACCACCAGTGCCTAAATAGCATCTACATTGCCCCATATAGTGTGTGACTGTGTGAGTTCTTCCCTTGAAGTGAAAAGAGGACCCCCCCTTCACCACAACCCTAGTCCCTAGTATAGGCATAAGCACATAAGGACTGAATAAATAGCTCAGCAGATCCAATGCAATAAATGCACTGCCCATACAGCAGGTGTAAGGCGTGTGTGAAGCTATTTATTGAAGAATAAACCCTCTATTCCATGTATGGTTCCTCTTTTTAAAAGCCGTCGCCCGTCTGCTTTACAAAGGCCAACACAATTTGTCTTATTTCATTAGTTTATTTTCTAATCTCCCCCAACAGCTAGGTCTCCTCATACCGTATATCAGGAGGTCACAGATGGGACACGGTGACGTTCATACACAATGAGGTCAATTTAGAGAAGTAAAATAGTTTCCAGTGATCATGCCTCGACAAGTGGTTTTGTTAATATATGAATATATACCATTATACTATTTCCTTATGCTAGTAGACATATCTTTAATAGATGGACTCGGATATGGCCGGTAGTAGGACACACACTAAAGTACCTTGTAGGATTCCCGTCCAGTCCTTTCTTTTCTTCTAAGCAACTCGACACAATATAAAAACGGTGACGAGGCGCCGCGTGAACGCCACGCAGATCCTCCTGCCGCAGACTTGGGCAATAAGCAAATGAAATATAGAAAATAAACTATAGGGAAACAGCAGGTTACACACACGTTCACGTTCAGGCGACGGACCTACATTAAGACCACTTACTGACAACGCCCCGTTCATGGACCGTTCAGCATCCGTTGCATAATTCTGCTCTGAGGAAGCCCAGTGATAAAGCAGCAATGAACAAAGAGATCAATGTTCACATAGATGATTTTTACATGGATTCAGAATTTAATCAGTCATGGATTGTGAAACATGTGCATGTCAGAGGGATCGAGTGGGGAGGTGGAGGTGAAGGTCCTTGGCCCAGATTGATGAGCGTCTTTGAGTTTGGTGTAGGACTGTCTAGGATCTCGTTTCCAAATATCTAGCTGGGCATGGAAGTCCAGGGCACTCCAGATCTGGGTGTTGCTTCAAAGTCTCCAGCTCACCGATAGGTCATTCTCCTCATGGTCCTATTACTTTGTATAGTCCTGCTTGTCTTCCTCAGTAGAACATCGTTTCCAGCAGTAAAACGCCACTCAAAGCACTGAAGTTCATTCGATTCTATGTAGATGTCCGGATTTCCACAGGTTACCAGGGAGTAGCTTATTTCCAGTACAACGTACAGTCTCTGGCTTGTTTTTTTTTTTGTTATGATACAAATAAATAAATCCTCTATAAAACAATAGGACGCTTAAAAAATATTTCATGACATTCTCTTGGCTTCAACCTGAAGTCTTACAGCACACACAGGACGCTGGCTATCCACGTTTGGAACCGATTCCACGTTCCACGGAGATTCTCGAAAAGACATTTTGAGTTCGGACATCCGAGGCGGCGAAATCGGAGAACGTGGTGCCAGCGTTGTCCACTGGGCGTGAAAGAAGTCTTCGAATCAGTCGCAGTCTCATGCTTTTGTTCTGCCGTCGTATGGGTTTGAGGCCGGATTTTAGCAAGAACACATGCAAAAGATACAATCAAATGTTCCTATTTGTGTCAGGACAATGGTCTATCAGCGTGCAGAAGCATGTGTGGAGTGATGCTGGGTTGGGGGGACTGGATCCCACCGTTTGCATCGATGGCAGAAATCTGAAGGTCTGAGAGTACAGATTGTGAAATCCCTCATTTAGCTTATTGTTGTTATTGCATACAAGTCAGCACACTGCTGGTCTCTAACTCTGGTGCTTTTATTCGGAGCGTGGATCTATGTGCACGTATATTGCATTTGACTACAATATGGCTGGCGATGTAATGGCAGCAGATCTGATCTGGATGACGCACGACGAATCTCTCAGAGCTTATTATGAAATCATTTAGTCGCTAAGTTCTACAGGTAGTGCTGTGGTAGTGAAAGTGCATTTGGGGTTAAAGGAGAACAGAATATCTTGAGCATCTGATCACTGGTTCTGAAATGGATGTGAACCGGACCTACGCATCTGATCAAGTAATATTATCCATCTAGTCATCTCATTAACTTCCGCTTAATCTTAAAGTAGGGTCTCTGGGCAAAAGGGGGATTTATCAGGAGCTAGACAGGTATGACAGGACATGGCGCTAAGCTATCGATGGGCACATTCACTCACAGAGATGTACACAATATATAGGGGCAATTTAGAGCAGCCAATTCTCCCTGAATCCATGTTTTTGGACTGTGGGAGGAAACTGGAGAACATTTACATTTAGTTATTTAACAGACTCTTTTCTCCAAAGCAACTTACTAATGAGATAACAACACGAGTCTGTAGTTTTTGAAAAACGGCTACATTGTAGTATCATCAAAACCTGTGCATTATTAGATCTTTTTTGGGGCTCTTTTTCATAACTATTGTTTGTGCAAGAGGTGTGCTTTGAGAATTGTTTTGAATTTGCTGAGTGAGTCAGCCTTACGGACATTTTTGGGAAGATCGTTCCACCATTTAGCAGAAAAGTGAGAATTAGCACCAGGCGACATTCATCACTAGAGCACAGTGAATGAGTCAGAGTGTTTTTAGCAAAGATGAATTGAAGGTAAGAGGGGGCAGATCCAGAGATTGTCTTGTAGGCCATAGTCAGAGTCTTGAACTAAATGCGAGCAGCTACATGAGTGTGCTTGGGCTGGTTAAACATGAGTCGGGCTGCAGAATTTTGAACCAGCTGTAGAGGCCCAAGGACGCCAATGGAGAGGGATGGAAAGTCAACTCGGAGAAAACCCACAGGGACATGGGGAGAACATGGAAACTCCACCCAAAACAGGATTCGAACCTGAATACACAGCTCTGAGAGACGGAAGTTGTAGGCTTGTGGTTAATAAACCATCTTAGCGACTCGAAAGTCCCAGATACAATTTCTTGGTCCCACCAAGTACTATGGCTGAAGTGCCCTTGGGCAAGGCACCTAACCCCAATTAACTACACCTAACTTCCCAGGTGGCGTAGACAGGGCTGCCGACCCGCACTTCACTCAAGTGTATATGTGTGTGTTTCACTGAACGGATGGGTTAAATGTGGAGGACACATTCCTTTTTGTGTAAGGTACATTGTGTGCTCTAATTTGCCCCATATAGTCTGTGTGAGTGACTGAGTTAGTGGCCAGTAATAGATTGGCACCCTGTCCTGGATGTATCTGCCAGGTGCCTGAGACGTTCTCCCCTGGATGGGCATGGGGAACCTGGCCGCGACTCTCATAGAGGACTAAATGGGACACATTAAATGAAAAATCGTAAACATTATAGAACTTTTAGGGGAAACACAAAGGCTTAGTGTTTAGCATGTTCTCCTCTCAGCGCTGGGGATCCAGGTTCAAATTCCGCTTTTCCATGTTCTCCCACAGTCCAAAAACATGGATTTAAGGCAAATTAGCTACTCTTAAGATGCCCCTATCTAAATTTGCTCCATATACTGTCTGTATAAGTGTGTGCCCAGCGATGGATTTGTGACCCGTCATTGGTGTAGCTGCCCAGTGCCTAAAACGTTCTCCCCCCGCCCACGACCCTAGTAGCGGATTAAGTAGAAGATAATAAGATGAGATATAAATATGAGGACAATTATTGATCAGATCAAAGTGTTTTCATGACTCATTTAAGTGAATCTGGTTTCTACGCATTAACGAATCCACAAATTATAGTCACAATAAGCTCAAATATACATAAATATACATTCAGTGGCTATATTATCAGGTACAGCTCATAGTTTCTTCCCTTACCATATAAATGGCCTTTGTAGTTCTACAATTCCAGACTGTAGTTCATATGTTTGTAGACTACAGTACATACTGTCAGTTCCCTTTACTCCCTCTTTAGATGTAACAGCTCAATATTTGCATTTTTTTAATGAAAGACAAAATGTCACTGAACATTACAACCCACATACTGTATTTACTGGAAAGTATTTACCACCATGGCTCAATACTTTCGACGTTTGGTTGTGGTTACAGTGGCAAATAATCCATCAGCTCTTCATATCTGGATTATCGAGGGTGTGATAGCTAAGTGGTTAGGGTGTTGGTCTTGCAATCTAAAGGTTGTAGGTTCAAATCCCATGTCCAGTGAAATTTTCAAATGTGGGCCCTTAAGCAAGGCCCTTAACCCTCATTGCTCCAGGGCAGCTATATCAACCCTGTGTTCTGATCCCCAACCAAGTTGTAAATCGCTTTGGATAAGCGTCATCTTAATGGCTAAATGTATCTGGATTATCCACATTTAACCCATCCTCACAGAATACAAAGCCTTCTAAAGGACGTCTATACGGGGGTTAGGTGCCTTGCCCAAAGGCACTTCAGCCATAGCCATAGGTAGCAAGACTGGTTCCTTAACAACTGCCCAACAGTCCTAATAATAATTTTGCCAGATTTTTTTAGGATTCTGCGCAGACTTCTGCGCAAACTACCAAAATAAGAATAAGCAAGAGGTGGAGTGGGCAGGGCAGGACGCGAATGACGCCGTAGTAGAAAATAGGGAAGGTGTGTTGCTTGTTCAATGCCAAGTGCTGAAAACCTGCTGCTGTTACGAGGATGACCTGAAGGACGAGAGGCTCTTCAGCTGTTGGTGCAGCAAGGAACCAGTGGACGGGCAAATTTGCGGGTGGAGTTCAGAAATCAATATTTGGTGGAATAACCTTGATTTTTAATCACAGCTTTGCATTCTTTTTTCACCAGTCTTTCACACTGTTTTTGGGTGACCTTATGCCACTCCTGGTACAAAAATGCAAGCAGTTCAGTTTTGTTTGGTGGCTTGTGGCTAAGCTGAACTGCTTGAATCAAAAATCATGGTTCTTCCACCAAATATTGATTTCTGAACTCTTCATGAGTTAAAACATTAGTATTGTTGTTTCTTCAATAGAAACTTTCTTCGCATTTTTGGGGTCTTAAAGCACTAGATCTTTTTTTGTTATTTTGAGGATTTCTTATGTTCTGCAAATAAATACAAAATGTTTGCTTAGAATTTCGAAGATGTGCCGTCAGTAGTTTATAGAATAAAAGGACTATGTTCATTTAAGTCAAACATACACCTATAAAGAGTAAAATCAGAGAAACTGATCATTTTGCAGAGCTGTATACATTACTTTAAGCTGTACTCATATTACTACTGTAATTTAAAAGCACAATTAGAAATATGTATCTTTTTACAATTATGTTCAATTGAGATAAGTATCCCAATTTCAGGAGTAGGGTCAGAGCACAGGGTCAGCCATGATACAGCCCCCTAGAGGAATAAGGGACAGGGCCTTGCTCAAAGGCCCACATTGGTAACTTCAATCAACTCGGGATTTGAACAGCCCGAACCACTGAGCTACCATGCAAATCACTCAAATGAGTCATGACGCACAAACGTTACCATTTTTATGTAAATCTTAATTAACTTTACTATCTAATCTGGTTCTTTGTTCTCTAATTAGAGAGTATTTTCTCTATGGGGTGGTGTGGGGACAGGGGGTTATGTGTTTTCATTCACTTTTTAAAAGCACTTTAATAATAGCACAGGACTATGTCATCATGCTGCAGTGTGAGGAAACGGGAAAGGGGGGAATGTTTGAGAATGAAGGTGCCATGGATGATACTGACTGACGAAACATCTCAGGGTTGTGACTGCGTCCCGTTGGTGGACAGCAGACGAGTCCTCTCTTTGGCCGACCCTCTCCTCTGGAGCAAGGACCCGCCTTCTCCACGGTCGACCCATTCGCAGCGATCAGCTCCGCCCTCTGAGCGTCGGGAGTTCTGCCTGGTAGGCGTTCCGTAAGGACGACCGTTCTTTTCGTCTGCGACAACGAGAGCGGGCCGTGGTGCTGTGTGAGTAAGGAAAGCATGTCCTGCTTTGCCAGATCCATTTATAATCATGACAGTAACAATACTTCCTAAAATTACAATGAGAGCGGTGAAATTTCATCTCGTTTAATTCCTCAGGCAGGCAGCACAGTGGTGTAGTGCTTAGCATGTTTACCTTTTAGCGTTGGGGATCCAGGTTCGAATCCCAATCTGGCTTGAGTTTTCATCTTCTCCCCATGTCTGTGTGGGTTTTCTTCGGGGTCTCCAGTTCTCCCCTCACAGTTCAAAAACATGGATTCAAGGTGAAGTGGTTGCTCTAAATTGTCCCTATATAGTGTGTGTATTTGCCATGTCCTGGATGTAAAGTGGCTTGCAAAAGTATTCATACCCCTTACACTTTTCCATATTTTCTCACATTACAACCACAAACAGACCAACACAAAGGGGTATACAATGGTGAAGTTGAAAGAAAATTATACAATTCAAAACATTTTATTTTTATAAATAAGAAACTAAAAAGGGCGGTGTGCAAAAGTATTCAGCCGCCTTTTCTCTGAGTGCAACCAATTGCATTCAGAAGTGACCTGATGACTGCTAACGACTAAAAGACTAAAAATGTTGTGTGTAATCAAATCTCAGTACAAATACAGATGCTCCATGAAGGCTTCAGAGGTTGGTTAAGAAAATATTGGGGAGTAAACAGCATCATGAAGATCAAACACACCAGGCAGGTCAGGAATAAGGTTGCGGAGAAGTTTAAAGCAGGCTAAGGCTATAAAACGATTTCTCAAGCTTCGAACATCTCACAGAGCACTGTTCAATCCATTATCCTGAAAATGGAAAGAGTATGGCACAACTGTAAACCTAACAAGTCAAGGACTTCGACCTAAACTTACAGGCCAAAAAAGGAGAGTACTGATCAAAGATGCAGCCAAGAGCCCCATGATGACTCTGGACGAAATGCAGCTCAGGTGGGGAAATCTTTCCACAGGACAACTATTAGTCGTGCACTGCACAAATGTGGTCTTCATGAAAGAGTGGCAAGAAGAAAGCCATTGTTAAAAGAAAACCATGAAAAATGTCCAGTTTGCAGTTTGCCAAGAGCCCTGTAGGGGACACAGCTGATATGTGGAACCAGGTGCTTCAGTCAGATGAGACCAAAATCTAACATGCAAAAAGCTGTGTGGCGGAAAATTAACACTGCCCATCACTCTAAACACACCATCCCTACGGTCAAATATGGTGTGGCAGCATCATGCTCTGGGGCTGCCTCTCTTCAGCACGGACAGGAAAGTTGATCAGGGTTGATGGGAAGATGGATGGTGCCAACTCTAAACATAAAGCCAGGGCTGCAATGGAATGGTTTAAAACAAAATATATTTGTGTGTTATAATGGCTCAGGCAAAGTCCAGACCTAAAACCAATCGAGAATTTGTGGCAAGATCTGAAAACTGGTGTTTACACACGTTCTCCATCTAATCTGACTGAGCTTCAGCTGTTTTGCAAAGAAGAATAGGCAAAGATTTCAGTCACTAGATGTGCAAAGCTGGTGGATACCCTAAAAGACTTGCATCTGTAATTGCACCAAAAGGTGGTTCCAGAAAGAATGAACTAATGTTTTGAATCATCCCAATTCACGATTGTATACCACTTTGTGCTGGTCTTTTACGTTAAATTCCAATAAAATATATTTATGTTTGTGGTTGTAATGTGTCAAGGGGTATAAATACTTTTGCCACTATATCTGTCCAGCCATAGATAAGCATAAGCATAATTAATAAGATATCACATCTCATTATCACATCTATCTTCTGCGCAATTCTCTGCTAGGATTGTGAGGGGGTTCCCCAAACTCATCCAGGGGAGAATGTTTCGGAAGCTTGGCAGATATACCCAGGCCAGAGCGCCAATCCATTGCTGTTCACACACTTACTCACTCACACGAACATACACTCACTATATAGGGGCAAATTAGAGCAGCCAATCCAACCTAAATCCATGTTTTAGGACTGTTAGAGGAAACCGGAGATAACCGACGCAGGGAAAACATGAAAAACTCCACCCAGCTCGGTATTCGAAGCTAAATCCACAGCGTTGTGAGGCGGACATTCTAACCACTACACCACCGTGTGGCCCATGAGATAATATTAAGCCACTAAAATGAATAAAACCATATATTGTATGTCAGGTGCCAGGTTGACAGGACTGTCCTACACCCCTCACCGATTGCGATCATCAGAAAACGGGGTTTGTTGTGTCCTCATTGGACTTTTGGATTTTTTGGGAATCCTAAAACAACAAGGACTTACCCACAAGAGCTTGTACAGAGGGCTGGTCATGTGTGCTGAGCAGCTGCGCTTGAATCGTCTCTACCACTCTCTTAAACCTGCGGCTGGGACCTGTCCACACACATGAAACCCAGATGTCCTGACAGTCAGCTCTGCAGATCAGTATGACGGACACCTTAAATGCTGCATGTTCTAATTACCTGAGATCAGGGTGAAAATAACACTGTAGATCCCATAATCCCTTCTGCCTTCTCGTTCTCGTTCCCGTTCTCTTTCTCGTTCGCCCTCGGAGAAGGAGATGTCCACCTGAAACTTGACAGGTTTCTGAAACACGGACGGTCCTCCAGTGGCTTTATACTCAGCTCGGAAACTCGTCTGGGACACCACACTGTGACTGAGGGAGGGGATCTAAACAATCACAGAGAGGAAGCGCAGTGAAGGAAAAAATGCAAGCTGGACTCAAGAGATCAAGTGAGAAGTATATACACCATCAGTCAAAAGTTTGGACACCCGTTCCTGGTCCGTCTATTTCCTCCACTTACCATATATATGGACTTTGTAAGTTTATTGTCCATTCTGTAGTGACACTGATGAGGTGAGGAGGTTTTAGTGCAGCAGTGCTGCTGTAGTTTCATTTAAACACCTCAGTGATACTGCTGGGATAGGAATAATGCACCGACCTAATTATACCAGCTCTGTGGTGCTACTATTTGGTTTCTGACCATTAACAGAAAGTAAAAGTGATAACCAGTAACAGATGGACTACAGTCTGGATTTGTAGAACTACAAAGTCCATATTTACTGTAAGTGGAACCTCCATATAATCCTCTCCCAGGGTTGCCGGTGTGATGGGGGGTGTGTTCCCCAATGGCAATGGAGAAAGTTTGGAGAGAGGTGTTGGGCAGAGACACCCAGGACAGGAGGCCACAGTCTGAAAACATGGATTCAAGGTGAATTGGCTGCACTGTGTGTGTCTGTGTGAGAGAGTGTGTGCCAAGTGAATTTGCATACAGTGTGCAGGTGAGAACCTGTAAATGAAACTCACAGACAGAAAGGCGTGGACGATATCTGCCTTGATGGAACTTAGCGGTTTGTCTCTGATCACGACGAAGATCTGCTCCTCCTTTTCGAGGCTGATGAAGTTGCCAAACCAGGATCGTTTCGCCAGCCTACGGGCAAATAAACACACCCCAGCAAGGTGGGCCGGAAATTAACCCCACCTTAGACCTGACAAAACGGAAAACTAGTAACACCGCTGTGTGAGGCAGGTGGTAGCCACATTGTTTCTCAAGGTTTTTCATGTTGCATAATCCAAATTTGTACTTTTCTGTGATGTCAGACCTTGTAACTAATGACATTCTACAGCAGGACGGAGCAATTAACATCCCCAAGGGGCTGCCGCAGGCTGGACGTAAATGATCAAATGGGGTTTGCATTGTTCTCCCACTGCCTTATATTTAAAAGTCACTTCCACTTTTTTTGTATTTGTATGTGTGAAGTGTGTAATACACTGTACACTTAGTAACATCTGACTCATTGGTATAGGTATGTAGATATATAAGATGACTTGTTAATTCCACTGTACATCTAGGACATACAGGAGAATCGAAATATCATTTCTCTCTCTCCATAGGCGAAGAGAGAGGGGCCGCTGCGACTGGTTGCATAGCCAACTCGTAGCAAGTAAAAAAAAGTAGGACAAGAAATAAAAAAGACGGGAAAATACTCATAAAGAACAGTTTGACTTAGCACAGTGGTCTATGGCGTTCTGTTTCTGTAGAGTTCCAAAGTCAGAGTTTGCAGGATCTTCCAAGATTATTAATATTAAGGTTGTCCAATCCAAAACCTGAAGTTATTTGCAAAATCCATATTACTTCCATGTAAACTTCCTATAAATGACTTGGGTGATCACTCGTTCAAAGCAACACCTTGGTTATTATTTTTTTTCTCTGGTAAAACGCGTTGGGCCGTCCACACCTAAAGGCCCAGATATGGCCCCAGGGCCACATGATGCCAAAGTCTGCTTTACAGTATTGATTTATCAGTCGTAGGGTTAGAGAACCAACCTACGGTCACACCAAATACCATGGCTTAAGTGCCCTTGGGCAAGACATCTAATCCCAATTGCTTCTTGGGTGGCGTATACAAGACTGCCCACTTCACTCAATGTGTGTATATTGTGTGCGTTAAACTGCACGGGAAAAGTAAATGTGGAGGACAAACTCCTCTGTGTGTAAGAACAGTAAGCAAAATGGATTACTAACTAATGACAACTAGCGTAACAAAGGTCGTATTTTCTTCCTCTCAGTCTCTCAACGAGAAGCCGGGGTTTGGGGGGATGCGTCCGATGGATCGTTTGCAGCTGGATGGATATACGATGTACGCGTGGATCGACAGGCGTATCATATGCCCCGATCAATTGAGGATGTGGAAGATGTTTATCTATTTGGATCCATGATCACATGATCCCAACCGATCCTATTTCTCGATACAATAGCGTGACGCCCAGTCCAATCAGCCAAGTGCTGGTGTTTTGAGAAATTGGGTCAGTTGACAAATGTCCCAAGAAACTACCCAATATGAATGATGTGTTGGGCAGAGCGGTGGAAACTATGGCTATGACCTTGAATCACAATTTGGAATTAATCTCACGGCTCTGCGTTTGGGTCTGGAGGATTGGGAGGCCAGAGATCAACGGGCTTTGTCTCATGTTCTCTGGAGTGACAAATCGCGCTTCTCCATCTGGCAATCTGATGGACAAGTCTGGTTTTGGTGGTTGCCAGGAGAACGGTACTTGTCTGACTGCATTGTGCCAAGTGTAAAGTTTGGTGGAGGTGGGATTATGGTGCGGGGTTGTTTTTGAGGTTGTTTCTCACTGTACAGTAAAGTGTATTGTTATATAACTTGAGAGACATCAACCTCCCGAAAC
>JAOUQT010020237.1:0-11818 GCA_025769995.1 Xyliphius kryptos
AGTTCAGAATCCTGAAGCTCTGATGGTATAGGGTTGCATAAGTGGATGTGGCAGGGGCAGCTTTACACATCTGGAAGGACACCATCAATGCTGAAAGGTATATCCAGGTTCTAGAGCAACATATGCGGCTATGCAGACAATTTCTTTTTCAAGGAAGACCTTGCATTTTCCAACATGTCAATGCCAAACCACTTACTTCATTAATTACAGCATCATGGCAGCATAGAAG
Source organism: Xyliphius kryptos (assembly GCA_025769995.1). Lineage (NCBI taxonomy): Eukaryota > Metazoa > Chordata > Actinopteri > Siluriformes > Aspredinidae > Xyliphius > Xyliphius kryptos. The sequence goes on from JAOUQT010020237.1 coordinate 230, forward strand.
ATGAGTCCAGGTACTGAATTGGTCAGCCTGCAGTCCTGATAGAAAACATTTGGCGCATCATAAAATGGAAAATATGACAAAAAAGACCTAAGACAGTTGAGCAACTAGAATCCTACATTAGACAAGAATGGCTTAACATTACTATCCCTCAACTTGTGCAACTTGTCTCCTTAGTCCCCCCCAGATGATTACAGACTGTTGTAAAGATAAAATGGAATGTCTCACAGTGGTAAACTTGGCCTTATCCCAAATTTATTGAGATGTGTTGATGTCATGAAATTTAAAATCACCTAATTTTTTCTATTTAAATGAAGTTTGAACACTTGAAACAATTGATAGGTCATCTATGTTCTATTCTAAATGAAATATGAAATTTTGAAACTTCCACATCATTGCATTCCGTTTTTATTTACAATTTGTTCTTTGTCCAAACTATTTTGGAATTATCTATCTCAAGTATTTAAGAATTTAAGCATTATTACAGCGGCATTAGTAAAGTTTACAAGGTATTTAAAAGTTGTGGTGTGATACCAAGCAGATAAGCTCCATCACTAAAATCACAAAGTGATTTTAAGAGAAAGTCATATAATAAAACTGTGTGTTAAGGATCATATAGTGTCTTTTTATTAAGTTAAAGAAACAAGTGTGACACCAGTGTTGTCTGAATTCCTAAATAAAGAACATTTTATTTACATTCACTATACTGTATTTATACTGTACCACTACCAGTTTATACTGTACATTTTTTTCAGTGGTGATGACGATATCATTTTTGAAGATTTTGCAAGGCAGCGACTTATTGGCACAAATGATGAGAAAGAAGAGGATGAGGAAGGTACAGACTCGCCTAAGTTGAATGACAGATAGACATTAAGACAACATGTTTTACTTTGTCACATTTAAGAGCTACTGATAATCCCAGTAGGGCCAAAAAACATCTGTGAAACTCTTTGACAAACAACTTGTGTGCAGTTGTTTTTTCATATACATTTTTTTTTTTGCATAATGAATGTGTATAAAATGTTGATAAATCTTATTTCCATGTACAGGTCATAAAATTAGAATATCTTGAAAAAGTTGATGTATTTCATAATTCCTTCTAAAAAATTAAACGTGTATATTATACACATTTGTTACACACAGACTGATATATTTCAATTGTTTATTTCTTTTGATTTGATGATTAGAATTGACAACAAATAAAAAACCCAAATTCAGTGTCTAAGAACATTACAATTTTTAGAAATTCTGGCCAACTGAAAAGTATAAGCATGAAAAGTATCATGTACAGCATGTACAGCTCTCAATAATTAATCAGGGCTCCTTTTGCCCGAATTACTGCAGAAATGCGGCCTGGGAAGGAGGTGATATGTCTGCGGCACTTCTCAGGTGTTATAAGAGCCAAAGTTGCTCTGTTATTGGCCTTCAGCTGTACTGCATTTTTGGGTCTGGCGTGTCGCATCTACCTCTTGACAATACCCTATCGATTTTCTATAGTGTTAAAGTCAGGTGAGATAGGTACTTGTAGCTTTGGCACTGTGTGTAGGTGTCAAGTCCTTTAGGTATATAAAATCTGCATCTCCCAAAAGTTGGTCAGCAGCAGGAAGCATGAGGTAAGCTAAAACTTCCGGTTGACAGCTGCGTTGACCTTGGACTACAGAAAACACAGTGGACCATCATCAGCACATGACATGGCTCTCCAAACCATCACTAACTTCAAACTAGACTTCAAGCGACATGATTTCTGTGCCTCTTTTATTTTCCTCCAGACTGTGGCACCTTGATTTCCAAAGGAAATGCTAAATTTACTTTCATTAGAGAACTTAACTTTGGACCACTCAGCAGCAAACCAGTCCCTTTTGTCTTTAGACTCTTCTAACACAGTCTTCTAACACAGTCACACTGTTCAAGAGTTCAAGAAATGTGAAAGCTGAAACCCATGTCTTGCATATGTTTGTGCGTAGTGGTTCTTGAAGCAGTGACTCCAGCTGCAGTCAAGTCTTTGTGAATCTCCTCCACATTTTTTAATGGGTTTTGTTTCAGATTCCTTTTCAGGCTGCTATTATCCCTATTGATTGTACACTATTTTCTACTACATATTTTCCTTCCCTTATTCTCTCTATTAATGTGCTTGTACACATAGCTCTGTGTCTTGCCATGCTTGTGAAAGATGTCAGTGGTCGTCTTTTGGACAACTGTCAGGCCAGCAGACTTTCACATTATTGTGGAGCCTACAGAACTAGACTGAGAGACCATATAAAGCACTTTGCAGGTGTTTTGAGTTAACTATCTGAATAGAGTGTGGCACCAGGTGTCTTTAATATTGAAGCTTTTCACAATATTCAGATTTTCTGAGATACTAAATTCTTTGGACTTTGGACCACTCAGCAGCATTTCAGTCCCTTTTGTCCTAAGACGCTTCTGACAGAGTGGCTTGAAACATGCGACAGCTGAAGTTAATTATCTGAATAGTGTGTGACACCGAGTGTCTTCAATATTGTTTTTTGCAATATTCTAAGTTTCTGGGTTTTTTATTAGCTGTCACAAATAATCATCAAATTATTTTAAATAAACACTTTAAACAAATATATGAGTCTGTGTGTAATAAATGAGTATAATATACAAGTTTCACTTTTTGAATAGGATTATGAAAATAAATAAACTTTTTCATGATATTCTAATTTCCAGCACCATTTATAAACATTTATTAGGTAAGATTAATTCACTGGCTTTCCACTGGGTATCTATGCCATATTTATACTAAGAAATAGCAAAGACAATATCGTGGTTTAGATGACTTTCAATAATAGCATGTCTTATGTTTTTTCTAATTTTTTCCATTCGAAGAGGAAATATAGAGTCCAATACTTTCTGATTAAAGGTGCTGTAAGTAAGATTTAGGGGACTCTTTTAGAAGACTTGGTATTTATAGTATTCAAAAGTATATGTTTAATGGTGTATAATAACCTATAACCATGAATCATTATGTTTATGTTAGGAATGAGCTGTTCATATGTACATGGGAGCAGGTCGTCATCCACGGAGACTTCCATGGTTCTCTACGGTAGCCCATAATGGACTTCATATTTTGCATATTTACTTTTTAAGAAGAGGAATCTGCTGGTGCTGGATAACCCACATTTCAATAAATGAAAGTTCAAAACAATTTATTTAGCATAATATTTAGCAGAAGAAAATAGAAATGAACCATGAATCCTTTTAATCAAAAAAACAACATCTTGCTGCTAACAAAACAATGGAAAAACACACTGATTTGTCAATTAAATGTGGGGAAAATCAAGAGCTTAAATTATACCACAATCAAATGCAGTTAGAGTGCAGTCATCATAGGTCAAAAACATGAAGGAAAGGGAGGAGGAAAGAAGTAGAAGTGCAGATGATTGCCTTATTTTAATGGTCATTTCTGTATTCTGTACAGAATGTTGGATTATAAAATCTGTCCTGTAAAACATATTGTGAGCACTGACACAATATTAATATAATGTCAATCGGTTTTAAAGCATACTTGTAGAAAGCACAGCAAAGCATCCAAAAAAGGAAAGTTCTCAGTTGTAAGATGGGATTTTTTTAGTAATGTAATTTAATATTTAATGTGATCAGAACTACTACTAAAACTTGTATAACTACCATTATATCTAAACTTAACTAAGTCAAAGCATTCATGTCAAAAAAGTAGGCAAAAAGAAAGGTCTAAGCAAACAGTTCAAAAGGTCAAAAACACTGGAAAATCAATACATACAAACTAAATAATGGTAACAGGTCTGGAAACTCTGATGCTTTGTGGGGAATTTATTATAATTCACACACCTTGGTGACTTAGACTCTGCAAGTTGTATGCGGGAAATACTGGACATTGTCATGTTGGTTGGGCTCTGTGCTGTGGGTCTGGGGCATTGTTAATTTCTCAGTGGTTGAGTTGGGAATCGCAGTCTTTGAAACACAAACAAAAACCATTCATTTATGAATGGCAATACAAGAACAACTAAAACATAATCCAAACTGACCACCAGTCACAAGTCTGTAGATATAATATTTATAATTTTGTTTTAGCTTAGTTTTTATTTTAATTCAGAATTGTAAAAATAAAAAAACACATTCAGAACATGCTTATTTTGTAGCAGTCTAAATGTTTAATTGTGGTATATATGGATAATAGGTTTACTAAATAATGTTTTATGCATTATATTGAAAATTGGGTACAGTAGCCAAAAATATTGTTTTCAGTGTTTGCTTAGTACTTTTAAGTTGAATAAAGAGTAAACCAAACTGACACCATGTGCAAACCACACAATGTAATACATATTTCAATATATATGTGTTAGTTTACACTTATTTAGATCTGTTTGTTCTGTTTGAACATACTTTTTGTACATGCTATAATTGTAATAGGAATATAAGGATTATACATCAATCCTATATTAGAGTTGGCATAATCATGGAAATATTGAAATGAATACTTTACTGAACAGCATATTCCTATTTTGGTCCACACTTTGAGATTTGTATTTATTTATTTTTTATTATTAAGTATCCAATAAATTATGTGATTCCACATAAAATAGTTGTATTGTGAAATATTTTTGCAATTCTATTAAGATAATTATCAATGTACTTGAAGGGCCCACAGAGGGCCAGGATCAGAGCTGTTTCCAAAAACATAACAGAAATGTCAGTTTTTCCTTAATTTTCCAAACATGTCCTTCGTTCTTCTCTGGGGAGTGTCTATAGTAATTATTTCTTTTTACCTGCATTGAAAGTCTTAGCATACCTTTTAGTAGAGCCTTATGTATATAATATAATATAATTGTTGATGTGGTGCAAAAAAAAAAAAAAAAAAACGTAAAATGTGTATGATGTATTTTGTAAACGGATACACATACGAAATCTATTAAAATCTTTAGAATCCTTGTGAAGCCAATTTTAGGATCTTACCTACAAGCAACAGGCTAGGTATTATACATTTACTAATAATTATACCTTGATGGACCCTTCTTAAAATGGGTAGTTTAAAAACAGAGAAGGAATAACTGTGTCTAAGGAAAGTGCTACAATTATTTAAAGAGTATTTATGATTCATAAAAATACCTTCAGCAATCTTCGATATGAACAGACCTTTGACAAAAACTGCATTAGGTCAGTGCTCATGGGTGACATTTATGACCACTGAACAATAAATAATGTAAGTAATTTTAACCATACTAACAGTAAAGTCCAGCCATTAAAAAGCAGAACAAAACAGAGGGCATTGGAGCGAAATGACCCATCTGTGCAAAGCGACAGCATGGTGATATGATATGTGAAGTTAATACTAGATCAGAATTAGTATGTTTACCTTGTAGGGTCCCATGGTGCAATTTAAAATAAGTATGTTAAGCAGGACATATATACAGGCCAACAAGATAAACGATTTTCAACTAGCAAAAACACCAAAAGAAGCATGTTGACTGACAATGTAGAGTAATCAAAGATATTAAGAAATGTGTCCACATATTTTTTTTATTATTGGTGGGACAATGTACAAACTGTAATTAAAAACATATATTGTATTCCCAACAGAACATAGACAAATTTTAAAAAAGCCACATATTGGCTCATTTGATATTTCTTGACAGCAACACATATGTCATGACAGCATGACAATGCAGTCCAGATAGAAAGCGTTTGGTGCATCATAAAATTGAAGATATGACAAAAAAGGCCTAATACAGTTGAGCAACTAGAATCCTACATTATACAATAATTGGTTATCATTCCTATCCCTTAAATTGAGCAACTTGTCTCCTCCTCAACATTTTGTAGACTGTTGTAAAAAGAAAAGCGGGTGTCTAGTGGTAAACATGGCCTTGTTTCAACTTGGTTGAGACATGTTGTTGCCACGAAATTTAAAATCACCTAATTTTTCTCTTTAAATGTTACATTTTTTAAGTTTAAATATTTAATTTGTTATATGATATAAGCTGTATAGCATATTATATTGTTAACTAAATTATTACAAGCTATAAAAAACAGCAGTATGCCCTAATAAATTACTTTTTATTTCCTCTGCTTAGAATCATTGTGTTCTGGCATTTATGTGAATGTTACTTCGTCACACATCACCTACCTACAATGTTACAGAAGTAGAACCCTTCATGGCAGTTAAATTCCTAATTTCAATGCTCGTTAACCCAAAGATAATACCCACTGCAATAATAACACATAATTGAATCTCTAAAGTTTCTGCAGATCTTAGTCTAACTTGTCATTTGTGTCGTGTGTTCAACAGATAATTCTATCTATGAAGGACCCATCTCAAAAAATTTCAAGAGTAAACTGTGCAGTGGAACCTTGGCAGTGGTAGTGGTAGTGGTAGTGGCAGCTTAGTAGTACAAGAGCTTGTATATATTCTCACTGATAAATGTTTAGTTTAACTGATTTTATTAGAAGAGAGTACTGTATATAGATGGTGAATTTTGGTAGGTAGATGTCCCTTTATTTGGAGTAATCAGATTTTGTATTGTGGTTGGGGGAGACATTGTACTGAAAGCTAAGAATTCAGTTACTTATTTAAGTATATATTAGGTAATTGTTTATGGTATAATGCATTTGCTAAGTATATTAAAAAGCAAAGTCTGCAAACCGCAATCAGAATAAATATAAATTCTAAATATAATTACTGCTACTGCATGCCACATGAAATGTCTTCTTTAATATTAGAAAAGTCATGCTCTCTGAATTACTTTTCTCAGTACCGGAAAGGTATATCTATAGAGGTCAATGTTTATTCTGTATACCCTTTAGTGACCTTTTGTTACCTAATCAACAGGACCAGGTCTTTAAACAAACAACAACTTGCACTCAAGGGGCAGTCAGCATAATTGGAGTGGACTAAGGGCCACAGAATAAATTACCAAGAGACCAATTATGCCACAGACTACTCAGATTAGTCATTGTTGGCCAATTATCTACACTCATTTATTGTAAACAATAATAAAGCAAACATTTTGTAAATACGTCATTAAATGTTTGCATGTTTGTCCCAAATGCTTTTTACTTGTTCATCTATTGATGACATGAAAAGATGTCCATAGCTTGCACTGTTCCAGCAATATTAAAGTAAAGTAATAAAGTAAAGACATGCATATAAGTCATAAATATACTTTATATTTATGTCTGGCCCATTGGGACAGGGAATCAGTATATGTCTTTTTTTAATCACATACTCTATACATTATTGTATTTTGAAATTCTTCTCTCCTCATTTTCTTAGGAAGTTGAGGTTAGGGCCAGGTATGATGCAGCACCCATGCAAACACAGAGGACTGAGATAAGCAAATTGGCAGTCCTGGGGTGTGAACCCCTGACCTTCTGAGCACTAATGCATGTCCAGGACATAGACTGCATTAATAATTTTAATTATCTAACTCATTTAACTCATTTTTAATATCTGATAACATCAGACCACATCTATATATCATTAAGTATCATTATATAATTGTACTATGACCAATGCACTATAAATTCCCCTTGATCTACTAAAAGTGTAGTTTGCTTTCTATATAATAGAAGCCATTGCGCTGCACTATGAAATGTAAGCTGAACAATTTTTGTGTAAATGAAATTACACAGAGCACTGGCATTTAAATCCTTGCATTCTTGCAGTCAGTGTGACTCTTCATGTAAACTTTACGTTTATTATTATGAATTTTAACTTGCCCTGAATTATTCTTTTACTAAATTTTGCATTTGCCCTTTTGTGCTGTTGCTGATTTTTTTGCCCCTTTCCTTTTTTATTACACATTTGGATGATGATTTGGAAATGATTGCTTATTGTAAATACATGCACATTTTCTTGAAATTGCACCCATATATATTTAGCTATTGCTTTAGAGGCCTGGTTAGTACAAATTAGTTTTTAGGTACCTGTACAAACAGTACAGTCAGGATTATTTTCCTGTTTCATTTCAAGCATTATTCAGTAAAGATTCCAAAGAATCTATTATGTAATTATGTGATTTAATTTGTCATTACATTTTTGTTTTGTTACATTATTAATGAGTTTTGTGAATACACTATCACTCTTATACACTATTTTAAATATTCAATTCATTTAATTTTTTGTCTGAATCTGTCCAAGGTGATCATACGGCCTGGCTATATCACCATTGATAATTCTGGACTTCTGGAATTCTGCTAAAGTCTGTGTAGTTTATATAAATATAGTTTATATTGCACTTTAAATATATTTTAACTGTTTACAGGTAACCTATAGTTTAGAGCAGTTCATATAACTTGTACAATTTATTATTAAAATAAATTTGTGAACTGTATTTTTCGGCAATAATCAGCCAATGTGCCACCCCATTGTAGATTATTGTCAAAATAATAGAGGCGCAGTGGCGCTGTGGGTAGTGCTGTCGCCTCACATCCCTGGGTGGGACGACTGAGAACATTTCTGTGTGGAATTTGCATCTTCTCTTTGTGTTCAAGTGCGTTTTCTCCGGGTACTCCGGTTTTCCACACATTCCAAAGACATGTGCATTAATTGGTGTCTCTATAGTGACCCTAAGTGTGTGAATGTGTGTGCCCTACGATGAAGTGACACCCTGTCTAGTGTTGTTCCTGCCTTTGCATCCAGAGTTGCCAGGTCTATATATAATTATAGCCTATATATAATTATTGTAGTCTGCTTTGTAAGGTACACAGATTCATTCATTAACTCATTTTCTATAGCTTAATCCTAGTTCCACATGGCAACTCTGGGCATGAGGGCAGGAACAACCCTAAACAGGGTGCCAATCCATCATAGGGAACACGCACACAATCACACACATTCACACACTAATGGGCAATTTAGAGACACTAATTAACCTATCATGCATGTATTTGAAATAACTCGGGATCTTCTTGCTGTGAGGCCACAGCACTATTCCCATAGCACAGATATGAAAATAAAATACTGTATATGGTAGGCAAGCATAGATCAGCAGGGCTTATCCATCCTGTTTCCATATTGTATTCTAGAGAAAGCATATTCTCATAGGGGACTACAAAACAGTATATAGAGGCCAAGACTACAAAGTGTCCAGAAGCTAAACAAGACATATGACAAGGCAAGCCATACCTATGCATCAAAGTTACAAGTAATATATACCATATATGTTGGCTGGCATTTGTTAGATATTATCTGTGTTTTTATTGAAGTTAAGGTTCACCTATGAAAATTTGTTAGTAAGCCCTAATATATTAATAGGTATTCTAGGTGAGTATGTAATTAAGAGGATGATTACTATATTTGTATATTATTTCTGCAACAGTTTTGTCAAATATATGGTAATTAAATTATATAATATGGAATGATTCATTTATTATTATATGGAAATGGTGGTCCCTTGAAGGAACTTCTAAGCCATTTTTAAGTAACAATATATAGTTTAATATTCATAGACCTGCAAATACTAAAATAAATATTATTGGATCATTATTATTAATTTATTAATTTAAATATCTGTTTTAGAAATCTTGAGGCAATGTTAGCTACTCTACAAAATATTTCATTTACAACATTTACACTTACTGGTTTTCATGAATTGGGAGAATGGCGACCAATCCTTTTCATTCCCTATTTTCTTATGTTTTTATTGTCTTCTACTTCAAACATTACAATCATATATTTAATTATATCTCAAAAGGACCTTCACTCTCCGATGTGTATTTTAATTGGTCTTATGGCTGTTCTGGACTTCTCTTCGCCAATCGTTTGGGTTCCAAATATGCTATTTAGTTTCTTATTTAACTGGACAGGAATTTCACTTCTGGGCTGTTTGGTGCAAATGTTTTGCGTTCATTGCTTTGGGACATTTCACTCTACTGTTTTGTTATGGATGGCTCTGGATCGATTTTTTGCTATATGCAAACCTCTACATTATCACAAATACATGGGAATGAGCAATTTTATAAAGTTTATTATTTTTCCAGTTATAAGAAATCTGTTATTAATTACCACAATTGTTGCTTGGGCGGGAAAATTAACCTTTTGCACAACAAATGAGATAGATCACTGTTTTTGTGAACACATGGCACTGGTTCAGCTAGCGTGTGGAGATACTTCTAAAAACAATGCTTTAGGGCTTGTGGCTCTTTTTCTGACAATAACTGCTGATTGTATTATTGTTGCAATATCATATATAGCAGTTCTTTTTTATATCCTGAGATCTGGAAAAGCCAGCTTTAAGGCTCTTAACACCTGCATTACTCATATAATTGTCATGAGTGTAAGTCTGACTTTTGCTTTAATTGCTTATCTGTCATACAGAATAAGAAATAACTTTTCTCCCTCTAGCCGGGTCTTCATAAGTACAATGTATGTGCTTTTCCCAAGCTGTTTTAATCCAATTATTTATGGAGTAAGAACCAAAGAAATAAGAGAACAGTTTCTGAAATTTATGAATCATGTTAAGGTTTTTCCAAAGTAAGCAAATGCTGTATATAAATGTCACCAACCCTTTATAACAACTAAGTAACTATCATTTACAAAAGTTTATGTTTATATTGTAATGATATTTTTTCTTCTGAAATAAAACTTAATAAATGTTCTGTACATATTAAGATGCTTACAACTGACTGAAAATGAAGATGTTTATTCAATGACCATCATATGTAAACTAATTATAATACATTTAGTTCTCTCTCTCTCTCTCTCTCTCTCTCTCTCTCTCTCTCTGGGCTTGTCATGGAAACAGGTAAACTGAACTGAGTAGCAGTGAAACGGCATGGTAAACACAAGGTAATCTGAGACAGAGACAGTTCAGATTATTATGTGCATTTCCTTGGCTCTATCGAACTTCCTTAAAAGCAATTTTTTGAGAAACCAGAGCACCTGGAGTAAACACATGCAAACACAGGGAGAGCATTAAGGATAATATTGAGATCAATCGTATCAAAACTTCAGGTCAAGCAAAAACAAGCAATGATACACAACGCTGATAAGGTGCCACTGGAAGGTCTTTAACCACTTTAAAAAGTGCTGTCCCTGTGCTGTGATGAGGCCTAAAACCTGACCTATAAAATTAATGGATATTGTTCTCCTGAAGGTATGAAAATAACTACAGTACTACAACCTTTTCTAATAGCTTACTAGTAAAGGAAAAGGGAGATTTGAGATCGGCATATAGTTGAAATGTTGAATGGGGTCCAGGTTATGTTTTTAATTAGAGGTTCAATTTGGGTTGATTAGTAGATTAATGTTTTGTTTAACAATTTAAGAACGATGTGGGTAAGGGATCAAGTACACTGTTACGGACTCCAGACGCAAAACACACGACAGGAGGCAGAAGTAAATGCAGCAAGGATTTTTAATAATAAGACTAGTAAAATGTACAAAAAAAAGAAATAAACTTGTAAACAGAACAAGGAACTTAACTCAGAATCCACTAGCATGAAACAAAGACATACAGCGTATGAATAAATATTGCCATGTCCTGAACAGAAAAAAACTACTTAAATAAGCAAGTTCTTCTTCTTCTTCTTCTTTCGGCCTCTCCCTTTTATCAGGGGTTGCCACAGCGTGTCAGTCTTTTCCACCTCACT